>CM077450.1:10845049-11068885 GCA_039654765.1 Mylopharyngodon piceus
TGAAAAGAAACAACAGCGTAATAAAAGACCACATGCTTGGTATAAAATATAAAATGTTAAGAAAATAAAGAAAATCTATTTCCTATTAAAAAATTCCATCCATCACAAAATGTTTTTGTCAGTAAACAAATTAAATAAACCAGAGTGTGAAAATTGTGTTTTAAAGGGAAATTACTTGAAAAACACCCAAATATATTTCTTTTTTTTTTTTTGGCCTTCCTTCATATACACTTACTCTCTGTCTCACGCACACTCACTCACACAAACAGCACAGCACCCTCAACAAGACATCAAAATATCAAAGTCGACACATGAAAAACCTTAAAGATAAATACAAATCCATTGTTATCATTGAAGTGTTCTTCATTTGCTGTACATGGTCTTATATCAAGGGGGTACAATGAAAGAGGACTTGTGGGTCTTATGATTAGCACAGAGCATAAAATAGATGAGATGACCCAATCTAAGTTGCACATAATAAGTATTAAAGTATTACATGATATTAATCCTGCCATTCCATTACTCGCTCAATCACTGCATACATGCCAACTAATTACTGAGAGTCCACACACACACACACACACACACACAGTCACTTACATCAGGTCGCAGTAATCTTCTTAGTGCATCAACCAGGCTGCCTCTGTACTGGTCAAGAAACAGACTAAGAGAAGAAGAGAAACACAGAGAAACCAGAAAGATTAGAATGCATTGCAACGATAATGGTTCCAGATAAAGCAGCAGGCTATTTATTTTCATTGTTTGCGAATAAATCCACCAGCATGGAGAAAATACTATTTGTGGATGCAGATGCTCCTTTTCCCTTAGATGTGAACAAATCTTGTTTCAGTGGTGTGACAGCATTCAAATCAAATGTAAAACACACACGCTAGCAGAGATGAATGATCAAGGAAGTATCAGGTGGCGTTCACATGATACAAACTAATCCAAAGCAACAGAAAAAGAAAAACCCTTTGGTGACACACAATTTCAAATTTCAAATGAAAAAACCAATGCTGAACATATCAGTTGATACACACACAAAGAAGAATACAAATTGGCTTATCAATTAAGTATATTGCTAAATGATTAATCTATAACAATACAGCCCAATTTTTTTAATTGCTTGTTCCTCATTTTAAGATAAAATCATCTGCTAAATGAATTTATGTAAAATATAAATGTAACTATTTAATGAAGATGTTTTAGAATAGTATTTTTAGTAGAATTATTTTGTAACATTATACAAATGTCTTGACTGTCACCTTTGATCAGTTTAATGAACTTCTTATACCTGTTCTTTTGTTTTTTCCCCATTCATAGTACTACAACTATTTTTCCAAAAGAAAACTATGTTCCAGACTGACTTTAGTAGTGAACTTTTTACTAGCAAAGAGTCCAATCACCTTTGACCCAACTAAAAACACTGCCCTCCTTTGCAAGGGGTCAAAGGTCAGAGTTATGTTGATTAAACCATATTTGTGTGATCTCACTGGCCACGTTCTAGCGGTCACGAGTGTGATGACTCGAAGCGTTTCATTAGCAGTTCAACTTTTGACCCTGTGTTTTGGGTTGAGTAGGTCAGTCCGGACAATAGAGGGTGAGTTTAAGGGGTCAGAGTGAAGGAATGTTCGACTGGCTACATTGGCCTTGACATGGTACGTCAAACAAAACCCTTTCGACTTCACCTATGGTACTTCCTCCATAACTTCCATATATTGACCTGTCAGTGATGTAATACTTGCTTTTCATTCATTCTCTTTTTATAAAAAGCATTTTCTGTTTATTAAAAGCTAATGACCATCTGCAACAGCACCTGCAGTAATCAGAGCCTTGCCCTTGAGCCACAAGATTTGCTTGTTGGTATTGTTGTCGTCATCCTCATCAGTGGCTAACTGACATTCAAATTCCTCTCTCTTGCCTGACCTGTGTGAACAGTGCATTTACAACGCTGTAAATAGAAGTGTGGTAGCATATTACAGAAGTACAAAACTCTAAACAAAACCCTACATAGCTCACCAAGGTGATAACGGCAGAAGACAAACACACTGTAAGTAGGACTTGAAATATTTTTGACCATGTTAATCTGAAGGTGGCGGTAGTAAGATTAAAATATGCGTGGGTTGCTACTCTGACCAGATTTTAATACTTAATCTGACCTAATCCAGAGTGCATTAACTTCATCCCCACAATGAAACCTCAAGGATTCAGCGAAGGCAGATAAATGACTCATAAAAATCATACCATCAAATAGTAGAAGCTTACGCTAAGATGACTGACATTATTGATGATTAGAATTAAAATCCTTCATATATGAAGAGACTGTTATATATATTTTTTATCATTATATTTGCAGTTTCAGAAAAACTTACTAAAACTGACACTAAAACACAAATCGAAGTATGGGTATAATTATGTGTAAATAAATAAATAAATAAATATACATTTTCTTTATGTTTCCTGGGCACTTGATGGCTAGTTTTTAATCATCCATTTTTAAATTACAATTAAAAAAAAAAAAAAAAAAAAAAAAAAAAAAATCAGAAATTAGAAATCATACATAGGATTTGTTTGTCCACAAACCAAACTGCATTTAAACATAAACCTTTAGGTTTTTAAGATCATAAGAAACATTTCAGTCAAGTGTGTCCAGAATTGTGATTATACACACACACACACACACACACACACACACACACACACACACACACACATACATACATACATACATACATACATACATACATACATACATACATACAGTCAAACCAAAAATTATTCAGACATTTTTGATATATTTTTGCTAGAGGGTGCATGACACTATAGTTCATTTATGTAAGTGAGGATAGCAAAATAAAGTAAACTGTGACATATTATACCCAAAAATTCTTCATACAGTGGACTACCAGTAAAATTGATAAAAATTTGGAACCAAAAATTATTCAGACACTTTGACCTGACCATGTTTTGCTTAAATGTTATCTGACATAATTAAGATTAATGTTTAACAGTTTAACTCTGAGATCTTGTCATATTTTATTACCATTTTTTTAAACTATAGTGAATAAACTGTAATAATGAATGAAATGTTCAAGGTGTCTGAATAAATTTTGGTTTGAACAGTCATATATATATATATATATATATATGTATAAATTTTATGAAGCTTCAAACCTTGAAATCACAAACTACACAGAACTCAACACTGAAATGCTTTGAATGATGTGGTCAATTTATGTAAACTACATCTAAAAAATTGGTAAATTAAAGCATTTTCAAAGCTATTGGAAAAATTATTGACCAGTCCTATTTTAGTGCTTTTTCTATGTACTATTATTATAGTTAAAAGGGCTAAACAATGCGGGCAGTTGACACAAATAGGCATTAGGTTGTTAAGGTGAGGTGCTCTTAAAATACAAAGATGTAAATTGAGCTTTCACTAACTCACCATGTCTTAAAAAAAAAAGAAAAAAGAAATGATTGCACAAAATGAGCCGGCACTGGCTCTAGCAAGCTCAACTAGGGGCAAGTAAACAATAAAAGGTGTGAAAGAAACCAGAAAAGAAATAACACAGTAACTTCTTAAAAACTAAAATAAATAAATAAACATGTACAAAAGCCTTTATCTCAGAATCCACACACAGGAAGCATAGAGGAAGCCAAGCTCTCTCACAGTCAGTCAATCACCACAACAGTGACCGCAATGAGACCACTACAGGAATTCACACCAGCTGCCATACAGTTTGTGTAGCAAAGCCCTTCCATGTTCCGTGTGTGTATGTAAAGCGGTCTAAGCATAAACCAGGGACCACTAAGAAACATGCACTCACATTAGCTATGGGAGGTCACAAAACATAACGACAGTAACGTTTCAATAAAGTATGTTTCCCCTTATGTCCACACACATCTTATTTAACTGTTAGTAAATTCAACAGACATGATTACACACATGAATTGTTTTTACCTAAGGGACCAAACGGAATCTCACACACATACTGTACGGAGATTCACCTGTTAGTTTCGGGCGCCTATTGCCATGGGAACTGCCGGAGGGATCAAGTGGAGGATACTGATGACTGATTCACTTATCATGGAGCACGGCTGACTGCTTCTTCACATACTTGACCCTAGCCTGGTGTTACAGCGAATCCAACCAAGGATCTAAGTGATGGGATAACACCATGTTTTTCCAGAGTGCTACAGCACTTTAAAACAGACTCCCTGCAAGCATGTTTACATATAGTTACTATATAAATGCGGCTAAACCCAAATGGGTTACACTATATTTTAGATTTCCCTTATGAAGTCACTAACACACATTATAAAATGTACCATACATAAATTATCTGTTAAGCATTATTTATTAATACAGTGTTACCAATACATACTATTACAACTAGGTAAGTAAATATGAATGCCAATTTGGATGTCAGGCCAATCTAATCTAAGTAGGCCTGCGTGATTAATCCAAATAAAACTGAAATTGTGATGTGGCTTAGTGTAGCATTGTGTTCTTTTACACGTGAGCAGCTCATGATCTGATGTTTTCAGTGTCTCGGAGCAACGCAGAACTCGTCCTTGCAGGTTTTCATTCATATTACACACATACTATATAGAATGTACTGTATAACAGTCGCAAAGCTCCTCATTAAATGTAATACCTACTCAGACAGCATGTGTTTTCAGACGTAACTAAGGACACAGTTGCAGACAATCAGGGAATAATGAGAGGGAACAGGAAACAGAAACAAGACAGAACTACAAACTAAAAGACTAAAAAACAAAAGCACAGACAGGCAATACATTACATATGCAACGTGAAACAGGCCCATCACAAAGAGACTAAGGCTGTCAAAATGGCTGAAAAACTAAATTCGAATTTATTCTTAAATATTACTAATATTCAAAATATATTTGAATTTAAAAGGCATAATTTCAGTTTGAGGGAAAAAAAAGCTTTTGGCTTGTCTCCTGAGGCCACGAGAGGACTTTTCACACTTGAAATACTTAACCCTGGTCATTCTGAACCCCGGGTAAAAGGAATCCTGGGTTATCTTTATTCACGTTTCACATTGCTCATACTATACTCGGGGTTAACAGTTAATTCTGGGTATTCATAAGCTGCTGTTTCACACTACACATTCCTAAACCCCGGGTTAAAGTCCTTATTTGCATATCTGTGGTGTCATTGTTACTGACTGGACAAACGCAGCACGTGACCCGTTTACATAAATGCTCTAGCATTGCACGTCCTCATTGCTGACTGTAATATCAAGTTTTTTTCTGAACTTTTCGAACTATAAAGTTAAGAATGACGGTCTCTTCTTCAATCCAATTGTCACGTTTTCCATCGCCGTTTGACATTTTCCCTATTATACGCAGAACCAACTGTTTATATACATTGTGCGGTGTTTCCATGACTGCCCAACACGTGTGAATATAACGCACGCGATTCATTGTTAACATTGTTCGGTGCTAACCCTGCTCTTTTACCCGGGGTTAAAAGCGGTGTTTAGAACGACAATAACCCAGGATTAAGCACAGTGTGAAAAGCCCTAAGAGGGTACAATGAGCAAAATATTGCACCGTATTCAATTGTTTATTTAAAGCAATAAAATAACATGACTGCCTGTAAAAAAAAAGTGCATGTTTATAAATCAAATATAATTTCGTGAATTGTATAAACAATTGTGAACAAAAAAGCATAATGTATTTATGCATATTTTAATACAATGAGCCAAAGCGCCGAGTACTTTTTTGCGTTTAAAACACTAGATGCAGCACTAGATGCTGCATCTAGATGCAGCAGTGGAATGGGTAAAAAAAACAAAAAAAAAAAACACAAAGTCTCAGGACATGTTTTTTAAAAGTTTAACTTCTTTTAACTTTAAATGGCTTTCTAAACATGCGGCTCTCTTGTGCGAGACAAGTGCAACGGTCAAATATGTCCGTTTAGCGCACAGTGGAAAAGTGACGTAACCTAGATATTCTCCGGATTGCAGAAAAAACTTCTCTATTTCTGCAATGTTTTGAGCAACGAAGCAGCGCAGAATCTGTTGAGTTCAAATGAATAGGCTAACAAAAACATTAAAACGCAACAACGACTCTCATATCATCATCGCATCTTGTGTGCCACTGATAAGGCTGCCTGAAGCACACCTAAAATTCAAATAAACCACTTTTGCATTCGAATATGGATTTTATTTCAAATTCGATGAATATTTGAAAATTGAATTTTAAATTGACAGGCCTAAAAGAGACACATGAAAACTTCAGACTAAAACAGCATATCAGTACTTTACATGCTTAGCAGTGAGGAAATATTGTTTTAAACAAAACTGCACAAGTCAAGTAAAGAGCTATGGGTCTTAAGTGCTAATTTCATGCTTTTGTTAACTCTTAGCATAGCTATAAAACAGTTTTCAGACAAGAATAGCATAGTCTTGTGAAGACAAAAACGAGGTGAAACATAGGGCTGTCTTTTGGAAGAATCTTCTGCTATCATAGCTGAGGCTACGTCTCTATTTCTCTCTCTCTTCTCCTAGTGTGAGCGCCGCCACATTATGTCCTACCTTTCTTGATGATTGTCTGAAAGACTATAATTAATCGGAGCAGAAGTGTGGCTGTTGACCTTTTCGCAGGTGATCGTCAGCATGGCTATGTTCGTTAATCGCCGAGCGATCACTCTCCTGACGACGGCAATTACAGATGAGTTGCCAGCGCAAGCAACGGGGGGACAGCCAACGCGGCATGATTCATCCTCACATACGTTCTTCCACTTTCCCTCTCTCTGTCTCTCTCACACACACACAGTATCTTCTTACTACACACAAATCAATCTCATGCTGGCCCTCTGCTGCACATTTTACCTGCGTATTAGCTGCCATTTGTCTGACATTAGAATAATAGTAGGCTGTACCAGGCTTTAGTGATCATCGCCAGAGAACACACAGGTATCATTATACCCCGCCTCCATCAGCCTCACCACTTTGTGCTAGATAGCGACAATGCCAAAGAACATCCTGTTTAGAGCTGTGCCTATAACAATGTAATAACACTGTAATAAACTATAATAGCGTTAAGAAAAAGTTTGATATAGAAAAATGTGTATGATTCGAAAATGTATATAATTAAAGTACTAATTAGGGTTATTATAACTCGTGTAATGAGAGCAGGGACCATTACAAAAGAATCAGACATGAATAAGCAAACCGATAACATCTCTCTCTAATAATGTCCTGTATTCATCGGCAATTTTTCTGTACATTCAATATGCAGATAAATACATAAAACACTGCCAAACATTACATTACTGGAACACAATTTAACATGTATTGTAATGCATTAAGGGGCAAATTAAAATTCTGTCATAATTTACTCATGCTCATGCTATTTTAAACTTTCTTTCTTCTGAACAACACAAATAAGATATTTGCATTTTTTTTTTTTTTAAATTTTATAATGTTCTCTGAGGCCAACCTATAATGTTACCAAGATTTTTACATCAAAAAACATAATTTAGAAAAGGCTATTTTCTATCCAGTTTTTGACCCTCTCTTTAAAACACTCCGTTTTGATATAAGTGCCGCATTCAGGACTTGGAAGGAAACACCCACTGCTATGATTGGGTAACAGTTTTCCATATTAAAATAAACTTCAGCGTCCCTACCATTACACACGTGGAATTGCTTTGAAAACTTCCTTTGCTGAAAAATGGCAACCGGTGAAATTCAGCCATACATAAAGTTTAAGTATTTGGAGTTACCACAGCTAGGCCTATAGTTGACAAAGGATAATTTACAGTGTTTTGTGAATGAATGAATGAATGAATGAATGAATGAATGTACCATCGTTTGTTGCACTGTTGTTTGTTCTTATATTCATCATTTTCACTAAAGTGAAAGTAAAGTGAGTACATAATCAAACGATCTTTAACAAAGCATAATAGTGTCACATTGTAAAAAAATTGTGTTGCGACATTACTGTTGGATTCAATATAGTCTTCACTGCATCATCTTTTAGTTTCAGTCTCTCTAAAAAGTCAAACAGTGTCTTGTTTAAAAATGAATCCGCTGTAAAATGAAGCGAACAAATTAACGTCTTCCTGATGCAAACTGGAACTTCGTTAATAATAAAGTTTATCCACGCTTTCTTAATGTTAGGATGACAAGGAAGGTAATGCAAAAACTGTGTTGGTCCCACTTTATATTAGGTGGTCTTAACTACTATGTACTTACATCAAAAAATAAGTACAGTGTACTTATTGGGTTCATATTGAATTGCAAAACACTTTTGCTGCTATTGAGGTGGGATATGAGTAAGTTTAGGGAAAGCTTTGGTGGTATGGGTAGGTTTGAGGGTAGGGGTAAGGTGTAAGGGATGGGTCAACAGTGTAATTATAAATGTAATTACAGAAATTAATTACAGATGTAATTACATGCAGGTGTTTTTAAAATATAAGTACAATGTAAAAACATGTATGTACACAATAAGTGCATTGTATCAAATGATTAATTTAAATGTAAGTACATAGTAGTTAAGGCCACTTAATATAAAGTGGGACCACTGTGTTTTTCCATAACTTGGCACTGCAAAATGCCTTGTAATCAGAGGCATCTCTATCATTTTGGAATCCTGTGTTTGCGTCTCTCATATTAACTCACCTCCTATTACATGCGTGAATTGGTGGGCGGGGCTAAAGAGGCAATGATGCAGAAGTAGGCGTTGATCTTCTTCTGCAGAGACGGTCTTTAGTTGCATACTATGACGTCATACTGAAACAATATCTGAAACAAGTCATTTTGCCAGCTTGGTTTCAATAAAAGCTGTTTTTATACTAACGAAGAAGTTTTGAGTTCTGAAACTTGCAGGATATTTTTTATGACAGAATTAATTTTTGGGTGGACTATCCCTTTAACAACTAAATTAACATGAGATACTGTTCATCTTTGATCACATGATGCCTCCCTAAGCTGGATTTCCCAAATGATCTAAAATACAGCATTCAAGTAACATTACATTTTTTTTGCATTACATAATGAAGTCTGAATGTAGTAGTAAAATTTACATCCAAATGAGTGTAAAAGACTAGTGTAATGCACACACAATAACACATTTACACAGACACATGAAGAAAAAACAAAACAAAACAATGGTTCCACATGTTCAGGACCTGGCTAATTGAAATGTTTGTATTGCTCCACAATCTCTCTCTCGCTCTCTTTCTCTCCTTGCACAGGCATAATTATTTGCAATTTGCCTAAGACATCCATTTGCTGGGACGCCAAGCATGAAAAAGAGGCAATTTCTGAAAAATGGAAATGCCTGGCGGAGCTGGCGGAGGGGAAATAATGCAGTGCCATCCACAAGCTGATGGCTGCCATCTGATAAGCGTTACGGGCGCAGGAATATTAATGCCACATCACCGGGACACAAGGTGCACACTTTTATTAAGAGTGTAGACATATTGTGGCTGGAGATGCTAGTAAAGTGTGAGATATGATATTTATTTTGTAATGGCTGTAAGAATGGCTGGTTTGGAGAGATGTACAGAATCTCTTCATCTGCTCAGAATCATATAGTGTCAGAAAGCGATTTGGACTGAAAGATCGGTTTTGGAGGTGTTAGGATTGTATTGGTGTCATGTTTAAGGTGACGGTGGATATCTGAAGAACTGACAGTTCAACAAAAGGGTTAACCTACCAGTCAGCGCACATCACCACGTCAAAGCGACCCTCCAGAGCGGACACATCAGCCTCATTGTCCCATCTCACCACCCTGAAAGAGGACAGAACCAGGATGATAGCTGCGTCATAAACCCTGTTGCACAATTTATCATTCATCCAAGACCCCCATAATAATGATGCGTCCAGAGACATTTCACACACCTGACACTCGTTTTATTTGCGCCGTTGTCTGGCGGCAATCGTCTTCTCTCTTTTCTTTAAGTGCTAGGGCCGGTTTCCAGGCAAGCAAATCTGATTATTAATTAGCCATTATTAACAGTCAGTAAACAAAAATTACGTCTTGTGGAAATACAATCTCCTCTCTCAGCGGGGGTCCGCACCGCTTATTCACTGACTTGAGAAAGCGAATCCACCCCCCCTCCCTCAACCAATCACACGCGACCTTCACCCCACTCAAACCGCGCGCTCTGACAGGAAGCCTAATCTCTAAAGAAAACAATCAAAGTAATGCAGGCTAATTATACGTTTACTCTTTCACTTCATCAGCCCAGTGTAAATACACAGGGAGGGGGAAGTGTGCAGAGCAAGAGAGAGGAGAGGAGACGAGAGGGGGAGAGAGTGGTTAGATCACTGAGTGCCAAAATTACTTTTTAGGTGATAATGCATTTGCGTGATGGTGTGCACAGTGGATGAGCTGTGTTTTGGCAAATGTGAGAGAGGGGTGTTAGAGAGTGTGTGTGTGTGTGTTTGAGTTTTCTAGATGAGGGCATTCAATCATGGAGAGTGGCTCATCATCGCTCTGCCTGGATACATCTTAGCGCGTTAGAGAGTGTAGCGCTCGCTCCGCGGGCTGCGGATACCTCGTTACCGGGCCAACTGGGTTCAGGGAGTGACACGGAGCCTTGCGACCTCATTTTTGCCTACTTATTGACACTATTATGTCCTGAACACAAGTGCCGTAAATGCCTCTTTACCCAAACACACTTTCCTATACTTCATGGCATGCTCGACTACGCAAAGAATTCACATATTCAGTGAATAATAACACTTGAATTTGTATTGACATGAGAGATGGACTTCATATGGCAGTAATGTAAAAGCAATATTAGTGCTCTGTCTTTCATTATCAGAGATGTTGGGAGGTGTATGAGAGTTCTTACCTGCTGGACACATTGGTAGACAGGAAGAGCCCTTCTCGTCTGTTCTTCTCAATTACACTGCGTACATCTGGTGCTCTTTGTCAAGAAATGCAACTGTTTTATAATTAATAAAAGCATGAAAATCAAAACTCAACTTCATAAAGACAGATATATCTACTACCAGTCAAAAGTTTGAACACACCTACTCGTTAGTGAAGGCATCAAAAATATGAAATAACACAAATTCTATACTGGATATTTCCGGTCCTGGATGCTGATTGGTCAACACTGCTCTACACACTCTGGACAATCTGTCAATCAACTTGAGGTGCACCCTGGGATGCTTTATAAAGAGTACTGAAGGATTGCTGGACACTTGGTGGCTGCTTTTCCTTCACTATTCAATTCAAATAATAATTAAAAAAAACAAACAAAAAAACGAATACTTTATTATTATTATTATTTATTAATATTACTATTAATAATAATTTATCAATTAGCATCATGATACATAAATTATATTATAAATTAAAAAAAATATATATAAATAAATAAATAAATGGGATAAGATGGGAAGAAAAATTACAGGTAATACTTTACTTAAAGCCTTTATGTATAATGCATTATAAAATCTTTTTAAAGGCATTAATTATGCCTTGTAATGCACCTTATAATACATTTTATGATCTCATGAATAATCATAATCACAGTTAAAATATATTATAATACAATGTTACACCTTTATAAAGTATAATACATAAAAAAAACATGACAACCAATCTATATTGCAAATATTATAATGCATTTTAACTTTGGTTACAATTATTTATAAAATTATATAATGCATTACAACGTACATTATTATTACCTTTATAATGCATTATACATTAAGGCTTTAAGTAAAGAGTTAGCAAATTATATTTCAATGCTGATGGATGGATGGATGGATTGCAATAAAAAGTTGCAGAATACAGAAAAGTATACAGAAAAAGTATGAGCTACTTCAGAGATGTAGGTAAGACACTGTGGAACAACAGCAAGATCATTTCCTTTATCCCCCTGATCTCGAGCCTATTACACTGAGCTGATTTCTTGTTTAACCATGTTACTCTATTATGTCAGGCCCTCTTATATGACGTCAACCCACACAGTCCGTTTGCTTCCGTAACAGTCTTTTCCCTTCACACCTCATCCTCAGATTACCACTGAGCTCAAAACCAACTCATGCAAAGCATCATCATAGGTAATCAATAGGGAGGCTTTTAACCTGCGTCCATCTCCTCGGATGGGCCTCCACCCATTGTGGCTATGCTGCGGGATTGATGTCAGTGCATCTATGAATAGACCCTTCGACAGTTTTAAACTAATTCAATTACGATTTCTCGCTTTTTCTGCCCCGCTTTCTCTCTCGCTCCATGGAAAACAACCGTAGCAAATCCAATCTATAGTGCAGGGATGGAGGGCAAATCCCTCGATGAAAGAGGGGAGGAGGCTGGGTGCGCGCATTACACTGGCACGATCTGCTGCTAAGGAGAGAGAAAGTGGAAAGCTTACAGTGTAATCCCATCAGGAAAAGACCACTGGGGGAGAGGTCAGCGCTGGCCCTGAGACACAATATGATCAAAAATGCACTTCCTGTGTAACACCTGTGCATATATTGTCTTTAAAAGTTTCATGACTGCTGCTTGATAGAGTTTGTAAAGCTCAAGAGAACAGCAGCCATTAAAGAATGTAAACAGTATGTGAGAAGTGAAATTTAGCAGTTAACAGTTGGGTCTCTTGATTATACATGCACAGCTTTAATCTGAGCTCAGCCAGTCTTTTGAACACGCAGACTGAGATCAAAACTGAGTCATGAAACCACTCAGCACTTTGTGATACACTTTATTCACTCCCAGTTGGGCTCATTGGGCTGATTTCTTGATTAAGTATGCAGAGAGAGAGAGAGTGTGTGTATGCCTGTTCTGGTAGTAATACGTCTACTTGAGTCATATTCAGTAGAGTAAAGGATTAGTTCACTTTCAAATGAAAATTAGCCCAAGCTTTACTCATCCTCAAGCCATCCTAGGTGTATATGACTTTCTTTTTTCTGATAAACACAATCGGATAAATATTAATAAATATTCTGACGCATCCGAGCTTTATAATGGCAGTCAACAGGGGTCACGAGTATGAGCTGAAGAAAGTGCATCCATCCACATCCATCCATCATAAATGTGTACTCCACACGGCTCTGAGGGGTTAATAAAGACCTTCTGAAGCGAAGCGATGCGTTTGTGTAAAAAAAAAAAAAAAAAAAAAAAAAAAAAAAAAAAAAAAAATCCATATTTAACAAATTATGACGTAAAATATCTAGCTTCTGCTAGACAGCCTTCCGTATTCAACGTACAAAGAAAGTGTAAAACTCTTGCAGTACAAAAAGCTTATGCTACGTCCTACGCCTTCCCTATTCAACTTACGGAAAAAGTGTAACTGACGTGACGCCATGAAAGAAGAAAGTCATATACACCTAGGATGGCTTGAGGGTGAGTAAAGCTTGGGGTAATTTTCATTTGAAAGTGAACTAATCCTTAAGCAAAAAAGAAATACATTTACATACTGTATTTGGAGTAAAATCCAACTGTCAGTGTATATGTAGACAGCATGAACAGTATGTAGACATGTACCATATAACAGGTAAACAGGTATATATATATATATATATATATATATATATATATATATATATATATATATATTAGGGCTGGGTACTGACACAATTTTCACGATTCGATTCGATTTCAATTCACATGCTTGCGATTTGATTACGATTTCGATTCGATATCGATTATTTTGGATGTAGTATATCAGTTACAGTACATGGCAAATTTTCTAGAGGAAAAAAATCTCTCAACTGATGCTGTAAACAACACATGGGAGTCAGTTGGTACTACATTACTATAATATTGAAGGTTAAAATGTACTTATTTATATACAAAAACACTTAAATTACACTCAATTATGTTTTTTTTTTTAATAATAAATAAAGTTTAGAATTACATAATCATATTTCTACTCCAATTCGTTTTTTTTTTTTTTTTTTAAATATAAACATTTAAATCGTGGCTGTCATAAATGATTTATTCAAACATGCATTAAATATTGAAGAACATTATAATGAATATGTAATGGTGCATAGCTATATTTATCAGAATGCTGCTTTCTAGAGTTCATTTTTCTAGCTGACTAACGAGTTTATGGTCACTGAATATGTTTTTCTGAGGTAAATGTGACGTTACGTGACATTGTTTACAAGCTGTTTTATTGACGTCTTTCCGAGGTTGGAACACTGATTGAGCTATTACATGAGACATGATACGGATTTCAGTAAGTTGTACTGTATATTTTAACATATCTTCAGATGTTTAGTCATGTTTATTTTGCGCTGTAACTGGTATTAAAGCGGAGGAGAGGATGTTCACATGCACTCCGTGCTGCCGTTTCTCTGAGGCGCTACAGCAATCTGTCACGTCACATTAAACAGCGCCAAAACGGTATTTATTTTTTGAATCTCATAATAGGATGGACGTCATTTGAAATCTGAGACTTTGCTTCATATCAAAAGTAACAAAGCACAAAGATTATTGCAATTTATTGGATGGAGGGCGCGCTACATGTTCTGTTCATTCATCAACTGAAAACAGACTAGACTAATCGATTCTTTGGATTTAAGAATCGATATCGGTTCGTAAAAATGAGAATGATTAAAATCGAGAAATCGATATTTTTTACCCAGCCCTATATATATAGATATATATATATATATATATATATATATATATATATATATATATATATATAGTGCTGTCAAATCGATTAATCGCAATTAATCGCATCTAACATAAAAGCTGTGTATATATATTAGGTATATGTCTGCGTACATACACACATATAATATACATAAATACAATATATATACACATTATGTAAACACAACCATATACATATATATATATATATATATATACATATATACATTGGCTATGTGTGTGTGTGTGTGTGTGTGTGTGTGTTTGTGTATACATATACATTTATATACATATATATATATATATATATATATATATATATATATATATATATATATACACACACACACACACACACACACACACATATACAAAGTACATATTATATATTAGTGCTGTCAAATCAATTACGAATAATATTTTATATATATATATATATATATATATATATATTATGTAAGTATATATAAACTATATATAAAAAATACACAATTGTATAATAAATATATATACACAGTACAAGAAAGAAACAGATTTAAAAAAAAAAAAAAAGTTCTGTATATACACAACTGTAGATATATTTACACTGACAGTTTGGAGCAATCTTATGACTAACATGCTAATTTTAAATGGTTTCACTAACTAAATGGTCTCAATAACTTTGTTCATCCCTTCATTTTCTATTCTCTAACACAAAGAAAGAAAACACCACATCGCATACGGTTCTCACAAGACAGTTTGTCCTTTCCTGGCCTCGTCCGATCATCAGATCATCTCTTGGCGTTCTATTATGGCAGACACATCTCTGAAACAAAGCACTGCCAATTAATGCTCTATCAGCCTACTGCCAGTCTTTTCACACTCTATTACAGGAAACAGTTTAGAGACAGACTCTGAATGTTTTGAGTATGTCTTGCTCTGCTCCCTTTCCCTCCATTTTCTTTTAAACAAATCTCTTCTCAATGAGGAATTGTGTTAATTTCATGCCACGGCCATTGTTCTTTGAGTCTTGATATTCAATAAAAGCTCATTGTAGTGGCAGCGCTGGCTGTTGTACTAACGAACGTGGGCACAGTAATTTTGCAGCGTTTTGCTGTCACGTCTGTCGTCTCCGTTTTTCCTGCCTTTGTAAGCCAAGCGACGTGGCTAATCTGAGTGATTGCGGTGGAAAGACGAGAGATGGAGAGCGGGAATAAGAAAAAGCAAAGAAAGGGAATGAAGAAAGAAGGTTCGAGCTGTGCCCTGTCACCTGTTTAAGCTTCATCTGTGCTCCTGGCAAAAGGGAAAGTCAATAGAGGAATGGAAGAAGGGGGGAGAGGGTGAGAGACAAGGAGCAGGTGAGTCAACACACACAGCGGTAGCCTTCAATGACATGAATATGTATTAAACATGCTAAATGCAGGTTTCGGGTGTCAGCTGGATGATTTGCCTCACATTCAGATATGTCGAGGGGTGTGTGTGTGAGTGTATATGTGCATGTGCGGGTATTCTTTGTCAGAGTGCACATTAAGAACGGCTGACTGAATGTGTGTGTGTGTGTGTGTGTGTGTGTGTGAGTGTGTGTGTGTGTGTGTGTGAGTGTGTGTGAGAGAGAGAGGTGGAAGTGAGAGGAATATCTGAGGTAAATACGGGTTAAATAGACAGCAAGGTATTCTTTTTTGGGCTACACTCTTAAAGACAGCCTACACTGAGAATATACAGACCAAACGCCTTGCTGTCAGTGCTCCTGCAACACAAAGTGATGTTTGGAATGGTTCGAAAGCACACAAACACACAAGCCCTGTTCCAAAACCTAGTGAGCTGCCTATGTATGGAGCATTTAAATAACAATGTGACAATGTGAAGGATGTTCCAAAAGTTAGGCAACTTAATTATGCTGCCTTCTAAGTTACCTCATTTTGGACAAATTGTAAGTATCCCAGAATGCACAAACACAAGCTTAATGAAAAAAAAAACAAAAAAAAAAACTTTTGATTATAATACTGCTGAAAATAAAACATATTTAAACAAGCCTAACCTGGTTTGGTTTGCTGGTTTTAGCTAGTTTCGGCTGATCTTAGCTAGTTTTAAGTCGGTTTCACAGCCTGACAAATTAAAAAGTGCCCAAAACCCTTTAAAACCAGTCGACATACCACCCTGACCAGCAAATCATCTTAGGCTGGTTTAAGATGTTACATTGTCCTGCTTTTCTTCAGCAGGGAAATACTTACAGTACAGTACCATTCAAAAGTTTGGGGTTGATAAGATTTTTTAATGTTTTCAAACTGGAAGCCTGGAGATTGGATCTCAATGATGATATTCAGATGGAGGACTGGATGGAAGCATGTAAAAAATCTCAATCACAAACAATGAACACACGTTTGAAACTGCTACAATATACAGTAAGTGGTTGATGAGGATTTATATAACTTCAGTTGTATTGCATAAATATAATGAAAATGTCCCTGACACTTGCTTAAGATGCATAAAGTTTAAAGGTACATTATATCATTGCATATGGGAGTGCGAAGAAGTCACAAATTTTTGGAAAGGTGTGAAAGAAATGATAGAGAAGATCCTTAATGTTAACATTCCACTGTCACCTTTACTTTTTCTATTTCATTTATATCCTAACAAGATCAAGATAAAAAAGAAAGAGTATATGTTTATAAATATAGGTATTCTTCAAGCAAAACGGCTTATTTCTTTAAATTGGAAAAGTATTTGTGTTCCAAGTATAGGACATTGGCTAAAAGAAATTGTAACAAATATGTCAATGGAAAAGATAACTTATATTTTAAGGAATAAATATATAGTATTTGATAGAGTTTGGGGACCTTTCAGATCATTCTTAAAATGTGGTGGAGTTGGAAAGGTGTTAGAAGACTAAGAAAAGAGGTGGTATTGAATATCAATGTAAAATACTAAGCTTTGTTGTTTTGTTTTTTTTGTTTGTTGGTTTGTTTTTGTTCTTATTGTCTATGTTACATGGAAATGTATATGCAGATGTGTATAGTTGAAATGTAATTAAAAAAATGATTTATATGCATTTATTTGATAAAAAATTAAATATTATTACAATTTATAATAGCAGTTTTCTATTTGAATATCTTTTAAAATGTATTTTATTCCTTTGATGGTAAAGCTGAATTTTCAGCAGTCATTACTCCAGTCTTCAGTGTCACATGATCCTTCAGAAATCATTCTAATATGCTGATTTGTTGCTCAAGAAACATTTCTTATTATTATAAATTATAAATATTATAAAAGGACTTAATAAAGTCCTTCTGAAGCAAAGCGATGCGTTTGTGTAAAAAAAAAAGTTTACACTTTCTTCGTAAGTTGAATACGGATGGCAGTTTGGCGGAAGCTAGATATTTTACTTCATAACTTGTTAAATATGGATTTTTTTTTTTACACAAACGCATCTCTTTGCTTTAGAAGGACTTTATTAACCCCCCGGAGCCGTGTGGAGTACATTTATGATGGATGGATGTGGATGGAGACACTTTCTTCAGCTCATAATCGTTGATCCCACTCACTGCCATTATAAAGCTCGGATACGTCAGGATATTTATTAATATATCTCAGATTGTGTTCATCAGAAAGAATAAAGTCATATACACCTAGGATGGCTTGAGTGTGAGTAAAGCTTGGGCTAATTATCATTTGAAAGTGAACTAATCCTTTAATGCATCCTTGCTGAATAAAATTATTAATTAAAAAAACGTATTAAAATTAGTATTATTATTATTATTATTATTTTAAACTTTCTGACCCCAAACCTTTAAACGATATTGTATTATTCTTTAA
The DNA here is from genome assembly GCA_039654765.1 of Mylopharyngodon piceus. NCBI lineage: Eukaryota > Metazoa > Chordata > Actinopteri > Cypriniformes > Xenocyprididae > Mylopharyngodon > Mylopharyngodon piceus. Next base: position 10,863,455 of record CM077450.1, read on the forward strand.
ATACAAAAACTTTTATATTTGTGTATTCGGTATATATTTATTCTCATTAAAATAAAATTCTTTCTTCTCTTGTTGCCTGTAATTGTTTCCTGTGCACTTTGTATAGAAATCCTACCTAAGTAGACTGTTCCAAATCAGTCACTTATGAGGTTTCATTTCAGTTCAGGAGCTGCCATAGAAAGCAGCTGCCTATGTAGGGAGCGTGTTTTTGGAACAGAGCCACATACCGGTCTGAAATGCAAGGATACTTTGAATTGCCTTCTCGTTGCCATCAGATAGCAGCACTTCCTTCACATCAGCACAAACCGCAATCTGCCAGAAAAGAGAAAAAAGATGAAAAATAAACAAACAAATAAATAAATAAAACAAAAGCAAGAAATCCTCAGCAGCACACTGTTCGCAAGCAGTCATATCTGAAGAGCGCTGATTTTTAAAGCCCTACTCCAAACCGACCACCCGTCTCTCTTTCTCCCCTGCTCCCTCTCATCCATCTGTCTGTCTCTGCCGTTTTTTCATTTTATGTCTGCATTATTTTAATCATTCAATCAAATCAGTCAATACTTTTATCATTCCCGGTGGCTGGGAGCCCTCTATCTTGCTATCACTCTGTTGGGTAATTGCATTGTGACAGGGGATGATGGTGAGCGCCGAGCCTTTCATTTGCAGTGTGGCGTTTATCAGGCGGGGCCATCGCGCTCTGCTGTCACTCCTTACTCGGCTCGCGAGGCCTGCCTGATGCCCTTCATATAACTTTGTACTGCGAAGCTTCTGCCTTTGTGCTGCTCCACTGTCAGCTCTTTCTGTCCTCTTTTTATACAGTCTTTTCATTCAAGTAGTCATCTTTATCAGAGGTGCCATGTAACAGTTGTTTGGAGAGGTGCAGTGGGCAGAAGTAGGGAGTGTGTGTGTGTGTGTTTGTAAAAGTGCTTGCAAGGATTTACATTTGTGCTTTTAAAAGATGTGATTTCAGATTACTTTCTGACATTTCTCAAACACAGGAAGCAAAAATAACTTTTTGTCACACCTGCCAATGCTGAGTGAATTTTAAAAATGTAACGTTTATATATATGTTTATTAGTAATTATTAAGCACATATTAATGCCTTATTCTGCATGACCTTATTCTACATTCTTAATCCAACCCAATACCTAAACTTAACAACTAACTTAATAAGCAGTAAATTAGGAGTTTATTGAGGGAAAAGTCGTAGGTAATAGTGAATACATGTTCCCTATACTAAAGTGTTACCGAAACTTTTATTTAGTAAGAATTGATCAAATAATGACAGTAAAGACAATTATAGGGCCCTATTTTAACGATCTAAGAGCATGGCGTAGGTGCACTTAGGGCATGTCCGAACCCACTTTTGCTAGTTTAATGATGAAAAAGCTGTCGGTGCATCAGGCACATGGTCCAAAAGGGTTGTCCCTGTTCTCTTAATGAGTCATGGGTGTGTTTTGGGCGTAACGTGCAATAAACCAATCAGAGTCTCATCTCCCATTCCCTTTAAAAGCCAGTTGCGCTTTCACCATGGCAGATTTGCTATTTACATGGCGGAATTTGCAAGCGGAAAGACTGAACGTTTCTCCAGAGAGGAATCCGTTTATTTTTAATAATTAAAAATGTTTGTGTGCTGCTCCGCGTCCTTGTGTGTGTAACAAGCAGAGTGTATGTGCGTTGTGCACCTGTCTATAGGTGCATATTACTAATGCACCCTTTAAATAACAAAAAAGTACTGTGCCATTGACTTTAGACCAGGTTTTTGTTGGTCAATGGCACAGTCGTTTTCAGTTGCCTCAAAATAGCAACACGCCAACAATGCACTTGAACACACCTCGTTTTCAGACCAGCACGCCCATGGGCGAACAGATGGCCGCGAGTGCATTTGCTACAACGTGGCGGTGGACGTGAAAATGGTAACTGCGTCGGGCTGAAACTAGCAAAAAACACTTGCGCTGCACCTGCCGTTGCATTGCGGCGGGTGTGTAGGGGCCCTTAATGCTACAAAAGGCTTCTATTTCAAATAAATGCTGTTCTTTTGAACATTCTAATTATCAATTTTCAACATTAATAATAATAATAATAAGAAATGTTTCTTGAGCACCAAATCATCATATTGGAATGATTTGCGAAGGATCATGTGACACTGTAGACTAGAGTAATGATTCAGCTTTCCATCACAGGAATAAATTACATTTTAAAACATATTAAAATAGAAAACACTTATCTTAAATTGTAATAATATTTCACAATATTAATCATAAGAAACATTAAACATTTTGTTCCTTAGTTATTTGTTTTGATAACATAATGTGACGAATATACCATGTGTTGTCACAGAGAACAGCTTCCTGGACAAATTTTCCTAGATAAAGTCGTTTTGAAGACACACTTCGCAACATCATTAGCAGACAGTTTAGACAGTTTAAATGTCTTTATATGCATTGCTCAATGTTAAACACAAAGGGACTGACAAAATGAGACAATGCAGGAGAAATATCTCTGTAGAGTGATGCTGTGTTTTTTGCCCTGTGGGCAAGAGTCAGGTCACGGGGCCCGCACCACCAGCTAGCCATATGGGCATCAAGACCTGCAGGAAACCAACCAGTCACCCAAGAAAAACATGGGCGTCACTGCCAAAACCACAGCACTCCAGGGCACAGGACAAAAGAGAGGAGCCATTTTTCCTGGTCAAGGACTTAAATAAACACAAGCACTAAGTCAGACCTGAGAAAAGGAGGAATGTGAGTAGCTAGAGATCGAGTGGGGGGCGAGAACGGCAATCCACTGGTGGTCCGTAATGTCACAACACGGAGGTATTGAGTGGAGAGATACGGGAAGGCTGGTCTTGTGAAGGCGAAATCGATAACATGTTAAGCCTGTCCATCTGGAGAGGCTACTACAAACTACTATACACTACACACAGCCAGAGCCTAAGCCACTGGTGTGTGTGTGTGTGTGTGTGTGTGTGTGTGTGCGACCAAGAAATAAAGTGCTTGCATATGCAAGCCCGTGTGTTTGAACGCTTCTGATGAAGTTAGCCCATTGGGCCACGTGTGTTTATGGTCACTGAGGTAGAAATGTCAATGTGCACCGGCCGATTTCATGTTGCTTACAATATGCCCATGTTAGATTACCCATGCTGATGCAAATTGCCCATTTGCCTGTGATTGTCTGTCTGTGTGAGAGTACTGTATGTAATTTTTGCATTCACTTTTGACTTACCATGAGCCCGGCAAGGCACGTCATCCCTCCACCCAGCTCACACACCGAGGAGCCCCTGTGAGACAGAGAGACAGAAATGGCTTGATGCGCTGTTTAGCGTAAAAATTGAAGTACATGAGTATGAGGGTGAAGTTTTTCAGTTTAAATGAGATGAAAACAGGAGGATGAGACAGATAAAGAAAGACACAGAGAGGGAGATGGCTGTTGTTTCTTGACAATAACGCTAATTAACTTGCCCGTGTAGGGGGATGCCATTGATTGGAATGCAATTCCACTGGGCTCATTGATCTCAACCTTCCTTTCCCTTTTTCTCTCTGCATGCGAGCGGGTGTATATGTGTTGACAAAAGAAAGCGCAATTGTCCTTTTTCCTGCTGGAAATGTGGATTTGTGGTACAGAAGGAACTGGAAGTTAATTAAACGTACGGGATCAGTTTTCTGCTTCGATTCTGTACAGTACAGTGATCTATCAGATGGTAATATTGTTGTATTTTGATGTGTATCATGATACTGAATTAGGGGTGTCACAATATAATGGTATTTATGATAATAATTTTTTTTTTTTTTTTTTTTTTTTTTTTAAAGGGTCACACTTTATTTTAGGGTCCAATTCTCACTATTAACTACGACCTTTGCCTCAAACTCCTAATTACTGCTTAATAATAGTTAGTATGGTAGTTGTTAAGTTTAGGTATTGGGTAGGATTTAGGGATGTATGGTCATGCAGAATAAGATGTGCTTTATAAGTACTAATTAACAGCCAATATCCTAGTAATATGCATGCTAATAAGCAACTAGTTAATAGTGAAAATTGAACCCTAAACTAAAGTGTTACCAAAAAAAGAAATATTGATATTATGTTAATTTGACACACGATAATCCTAAATAATCCCGCTCCAGTATATAGTAGGGGAGTATGCGATATCGGATGCAGCCACAGTGTGTAACTACTACTACTGCCGAAGAAAATAATCTGGGAGATGACCATCACTATAGCATGACACTATACAAAGCAAGACACTATACCTGCATCCAAAAAAAAAAAAAAGAGGAAAAAAAAAAAAGATTGCTCGCCAGTGCATAAGTTTTTTTGATTTTGTAAAATAAGATGGTGTGTGACACCCCAGTCTGCAGGAAATACACTTGTATTTTTAGATTTTTTAAAACTTTAAAAACTTTAATCATTTATTAAAATGTCTCATGAATTTTGATAATTTTATGCTCCCAGCTGTCAAAAACTTGAAGACATTGAAGTCAACATAAATGCTTAATCTTGTTGCAAGTGAACGTACTTGCAACCACAGTTGTGTCCCAAATGATGCACTACACACTATGCACTATGTACTCAACCTTGTAATGTATGAATTTTATGAGGTTTTTCTGTCATTCAACATCGGAATCTGTTAGCCCTTCCGCTACGTAATTAAAACTGCAACAGTTGAGTGCATGAAGTGTCCAACATTCCACGCTCTGTTTTTCCGGTTAATTATGTGCATCATCCAGGTATGTAAAGTGCACTTTTTCTTTTTGGAATTTTCAGAACACACTACTCTCACTCAGGGCCGTCACTAGCGGGGCGAAAAGTGGTGACGATTCCAAGGGCCCCCGGCTTTAGGTGGGCCCTGCGATTTCAACCGAGGGGAAAAAGAAACGTGATTTCAAGCACTGGGACCCTGGATACCCCAGCTACGGCTCTGCTCACACTATTTGTACTACAAAACACCACATGTTAGCATCTGTCTAAATTGCCTATAGAAAGCAAAATTTTAACTGGAAAAAATGGAATTCAAACCACGTCAACAACTACAGATAGATATCAGAAGCATTTTCCCCACCCTTTAAAAAGTTTATAAGCCTAATTGGCTATCCTATCTATGAATAATTATTTTATTATTTGCATTTATAATTGCCTTTTTTTCTCAGAACAAACCTGCCATTTTTATGGAAGCTTGTTTTCACCATGGAATAAAAAAAATTAAAAAATAACTGCGACTTTTTAACTCACAATTCTGACTTTTTTCTCACAATAAACTTGTGATATATAAACTCGCAATTTTGATTTTATTTCTCAGATTTGCGAGTTTATATCTCGCAACACTGACTTTATAACATGAAATTCTGAGATGTAAACTCGCAATTGCAAGAAAAAAGTCTTTTTTGTGAGATAGAAAGTCACAATTACCTTTTTTATTTTTCATTCAGTGGCAGAAACAAGCTTCCATAAATTTTTGAGTCACACCACAACAGTTATCACATACAGACACCTACTTTATATATAGAGACCTACAGCACCCGAATGGAATAAATCATATGAAAGGTAATTCATATAATTCCCACAGGAATGGAGGATTTACACAAAGACTATAATTTGCATAGAGTTCATTTGTGTTTGTCATACACAAAATATACAGTAGAGAGTCCTTGTAGATCAAAAGCAGTCCACAGCCGCACACCAGAACTGTCCTCTCTCACACACACACACACCAGTAGATTGACTTCATCACTTTGCCAGTCATTTCAGCGCTCCGTGACAACAGTCTCCATGTGTTTGTCTGCTCTCAGCCCGTGATCCGACACCTTCCATTGACAGAGAGACAGAGTGGAGGATGAAGAGAGAGCGATTGTTGTATGAGGGAGTGCAATTAAAAATTAATGCGCACAAAACTGCTAGTATGAGCCGCGGCGGGGACAAAGCCCCAGTGACAGGTAGCTATTTGGCTGTACATTGGGCTAGTGGAAAGAAAGGCGAAAAACCAAAGGGATGAAGAGAAGAGATGGGCGCTCTCTGTAAATTGACTTTTTTTTTTTGTTCTGCTTTATCCTCCTCTTTTTGGTGAGTGCCTGATAACAGGTCTGGAAGATAGCGAGAGGGTGACAGTCCTTGATGACATACAGGAACAAGAGCACACATCGACACACACGTGCACAAACATACTACACTCACACACACACACACACACACACTCATGCAAATGAACTTCAGCTTTTAATTTTGAGGTCTGAATATGCACAAAAGCGATACACAGACCAAATCACAACAGAACACAGGTCTTAACATCCTCTGTACACACACACACACACTCCTGCAGAAGCATTGGCCCAAGGGCGCAAAACCCTGCTCTGTCTCTATATGCCCAGTTGACCTTCAGCTTGCCGCTGTGTGATCGATAAGCCTCTCTTCCCTCCTCTGCCTCTTGAATGTAAAAACAGGAAATCAAAGGCTTGTGTACCGCCTTGAGTGCAAATCAAAAATGCCCCTTGCCTTTCTGTCATATGGCCAAAGTGTGTGTGTGTGTGTGTGTGAGAGAAAGAGAGAGCGAGAAAGAGAGAGAGAATGTTATTGTACTTTGCATTGCACACATTCTGTACACCGCCTAGCTGCTACTGCATTGGCAATACAAATGTACAGTTTTTGCCATACCAATAAAGCACACTTAAATTGAAATTGAGAGGGGGGAGGGTCTCACGTAAACATGTGACGTTTCTTCAGGCAGTAGTAGGCCATCACCTCTTCAGAAGGCCAGACACCTGAAAGAGAAAGAGAGAGCGAGGTTAGAAGAAGCATACTGGTACTCACTGTTATGCCGTAACAGCAAGCCTGTTCAAAGTGCTGGGAATTATTCTTGCATACAGATACTACAAGATCGTCTTGTCAATCAAACTAGACAAGTTTTCACATTAAATTTAGTGCACAATACAGCATAATCTGGCCATGAAGAGTCCATTCAGATATGAGTGGGCCATTTGACTGACATATACCGAACCAAAAGATACTGAACCTAAAGGCACAGGGACACGTTCACAATCTGATTGGTCGGCGTTTATGACGTATTGCCTATTTTGAGACAGAACCAGTGTTGCCAAGACCGTGGTTTTCCTGTGGAATTGGGCTACTTTATCACTGTTGCCACAGATTGTTTTTCATGTCCGCGGGTTAAATGACCTCAAATAACATGATATTTAGCCCCTGGAATGCAAATTTTATCAGGGGAACCCTGTCAAAAACGTGGATTTTACCCCGGAAACACGATTTTTGAGAATTCGAGAAGAGCTTATAAAATGTGTAAAGGAGTCAAAACAGCATCAGGAATCCCTCCATCACACACACAAATGATATGCGTGAGCATTCTGTCCTTTTTAGGTTATCATCTTCCTGTTTTTGGTTTGTTTACATGTCTTTGGTCCGCGTTGCATTAATATATCATTTGAACCGCACCAGAGTTCATTTGGAAGTTGTTTGGCGCACGTTCATGTAATGGAGGCCAGCTAGTAGTCGCTGTGCGAGTAAACCTCACTCCTCTGATGTCAAGAGACGCTCTAGCGACTGACGCTAGGGGTTGCAGCCTTTAGCCTCTTTGTTAGAGCGTCCGACTCAGACCCAGGTTCGAGGCCCACGCAGAGCGGGGCGAGTAGGACCTGGGTGAGGGGTTACATTCACACGTGCAAATGAACCGCACTAACAGAGCAATCACACCAGGGTTTGTTAAACATGCCAAGTGTGAACGCACCCTAAACCACCAATCACAACTCATTTTTTACTTGACATTTAGAGACGGGCAATAAATGTGCATTGAAAGTGAGTAAAAACAGTAATATTGTGAAATATTTTTATAGGCTAATTGAAATGAACTGTTCTTTGTTTGAATATATTCTAAAATGTAAGTTATTCCTGTGATTGAAAAGTTTAATTTTTAACAGTCATTACTCAGTCTTCAGTGTCACATGATCCTTCAGAAATCATTCTAATATGCTGATTTGGTGCTCAAGAAACATTTCTTATCATTATCAATGTTGAAAACAGATGTGCTGATTAATATGTTTTGCGTAAATTGTGACTTTTTTCAGGATTTTTTGATGAATAGAAAGTTTAATTCATCTTTGCTGTATAAAAGTATTAATTTCTTTTTAAAATATCTTACTGATCTTGCTGAATATACTGTATAATTATAAAACCATATGAAATACCAATGTTTATATAAACTGTTGTTGCTACTGTTAGTAGTGAATATTCAACTAGTTAATCATGCATGTAGTGTAACCAACACATTTTATCTAACATTTTATCCTTGCATAGCAGTTGAGTGGGATTCTTTAAATCATTGATAGCCAGATCATGAAGAGACTTTAAGAACGTATGAAGTTATTCATCATAGAAAGCAAGGAAACATTTAATTTATTACATACTGCATGCTCACACAAGGACAAGCCCACTTGGTAACCTTCACATGATGCAACATAAAGACACTCTCACTCTCTTTTGCACTAGCGCTTTCTCTGTGTTCATGAACACTCCCTGCTCGCTACAGTTCGCTTCCAACACACACACACATAAGATTCTGGCTACTTAGGCTTGTAAGCTGTGCACAGAGTGAGTGGGGGTCCAGCGAACGATTATCACAAGAAGCAGGCTGGTGGTCTTATCACCCACTGTCAGCCTCTGCTCCTTCTGCTAGCTCCAGCAAGAGCCATAAAGCTGCTATTGTCTCTCAGACACACACATACACACGTGCAGCTGAGGAAAAATAGTCATTTCAATAAACTTAGGCCCCTGAGCTGTCTGCCTTTGATGGGAGCTCTTATGTGTTTGGATTTGTGTGTGTAACTTTACTTTCATTTGCAACGTATCTTCATGTATAAATTTGTGAAGTGTTTTGAAAGAAAGAAGAAATAAAACAGTGTTTTTGGTGTGCGCACGCTCGATCATTCTATGAAAAACTGCCTTTTTAGGTTGTACATTTCTGTAAGATTTTAAATATTCTGTCAGACAAACAAGTGTTTAAATATTAAAAAACTTAACTGTGCCAACTTAAGTTTAAAGGGATAGCTCACCCAAAAATTCTGTCATCATTTACTCACCTTCATATCGTTCCAAACCTGTATGACTTTATTTCGAAGAATATTTTGAAGATATTTTGAAGAATCCTGGTAACATTTTTTACCAATATATAAATAAATAAAAATACAGGTTTGGAGTGAAACGAGGGCAAATAAATGATGACAATGTTCGTTTTGAGTGATCTATCCCTTTAATTAAGGGATTTTAATATATGTCACAATATAAAAACATATTACAAGCTTTATGCAGCAACGTACTTCTTAAAAGTAGAAACTAATATTGATATTTACACAAATACACTTTTTATTTATCACAAGGTTGAAGGTAATAGGGTTGACATTTTAAGAGAAACCCCTACTGATAAAAGTAACAAAACGTAAGATAAAGTAAAAAAGGAGACTTCAAAATGTCCTAAAAGGATTCATGTCTGGAAAATTGTGTCATTATGATAGATTTATGCAATAGTTTATTACTCAAAAAGGGGGGAAATATGACAGTAACAAAGGTAAAGCACAACCTGGGGACATAACTTTTTAATAATACATTATATCAACTAAAGAGAGAATAAAGCCAAATGCTAGATTTATTTGCATTTTTAGTTATTAATCAAAATGTACTAATTATGGATATAACAGCAAGGAGAAGAAAAAGAAAAGGAAAGAAAAAACAAAACAAAAATCAAATAAAATTACTAGATTTTTATCAAAAAAATATTTTGTATTCAGAAAAATGTCTATATTACAGCAAAGTAAAAGTTGGCATCCACTATTTTACAGCTATCCTTGAAAATTATTTCCACAAAAGGTGTCCCTTATATTGCAGAATGACCCTGCTAATGATTTTGTTCAGTGCATGCAAGAATGGCAGAAATACAGAAGGTTAGAGAGAGAGTGTGAGAAAAAATGTGTGTGTGCATTTGTAAGACAGAGTCGATATAATAAGCAGCTTATGACCTGCCTTTCAGGAAGGCCTGTTAAAGCCTGTCTCTCTCAACCTCTCTGCACCATCAGCTTGAGATTAACTCACCCAAGCAAGATTTAATAATGTCTATTGATAAAACGTCAACATATGCCTCTGCCATTAAAAGAAGGCAGCACCTGCTTGCTATTCCACTTGCTGATGAACCATCTGACATTTTGAGAGGCTAGTGTAAGATTTATCACATAAGGATTGTAGCTAGACAGGGGGAAAATAACACAACTTATGACACTTAGAGGTCATAACAACTACTTCAAGGCTCATCCAGGTGGCCCACCTGGGCCGATTAATTTGTCTGTCTGTAATCTCTGAAGACCCAGCCTCCTCTGTGACTGAGAATTTAAAAAGCCAATAACTGTGAGTTTGAATGATGGGCTAAATCTTATCATTTTTAATTTTGCAGTGATAAATCTAGAACTATGCTTCAGGAAAGTGTAATGCGGTTTCTTCAATTAACTCCTGAAGTGTTACATACATAAAAGAACATTTCTGAAGAAAGTGCCTTCTCAAATAAACTGTACACAATGTATTAATGACATTTTCATAAAGTAGACGTTCTTAAAAATGACATTTGAAATGGATTGATTCAGCAATTGTACAAATGGTGAGATAACACAGAAGCTGCTTAATAAGGGCAAGAGTTTTTCTGCTTTGAGGTCTTTTCAATAATGATATGCTGAGATATAATTATGGCAATAGGCAGATTTCTTTCCCTACTCTCATCAGAAGTACATCACGAAGAAATACACTAATACTTAAAAAAAAAAAAAAATCCTCATTTTTATTCAATATGCGATGAATAGCAAAAATACACTACCTTGGCAAATACAGTTGATGTGCAGAAAAATGGCAGATATATAGCAAGCAAGCAAAAATCCTGTGAAGCTGCTTTAAAACATAGTCAAAAATGCTATAAAGAAACATGACTATGAAACACTATATTTCTAAGTGCTTTTTATGCAACAATACTCCGATAATACATGCCATAGTTCCATAATAAATTCTTGGGAATACTCCTTAAACATTTAGGTCATAGACAGCATAATACAGTTCGGCACAGCTAAACATTCAGAAATTAAATGCATTTATAACCATCCTGCATTCTGTCAGTGTATTCAACGTGTATGTTTTTTTTTGTTTTTGTTTTTCTTAAGTTTTCAAGACAGTTTTGTCATGTCAGTTTACTGATTTCCTAAAATTTTATGCAGTCAAATAAGAGATTTTTTTTGTAGTTATCAAGGTTTTGTTGCAAACACATAAACATACACTACAGTTTAAAAGATTTTTTTATTTTTTATTAAAGGGGTCATGAATTAAGAAATCAAATTTTCCTTGATCTTATGACATAAGAGATCCTTGTAAAATATATTCTGCAAGTTTCAGAACTCAAAACTTCCTTGTTAGCCCAAAAACAGTTTTTATTGAAACCAAGCTGGCAAAACAACTCGTTTTGGATTTTGTCACATTATGATGTAATAGTGTGACAAAAAAAAAAAAATCAACGCCTACTTCTACATCATTGCCCACCTGATGAACGATAAATAGCCTATAAGAATGACAGTGTGACAGACGATGGTACATTCATTCATAACTAATTAAGTTATCCTGTCAACTATAACTGTGGTAACTACAAGTTCTTAAACTTTATTTTCCACAACCAAGACTTTAAAAGCATATGTGATGTAATATGCATAAATGTTTCATATTGTTGGCAAATGTTTCAACTATGTAACGAGATATTTTTCAACAACGGAAGTTTTCAAAACAATTCCACGCGTTGATGTTGAAAATTTTAATATGCAAAACTGTTACCCAGTCATAGCAGTGGGCAATTACTTCCAAGTCTTGAATCTTGAATGCTGCAAGGATGCATTAATTTAAACAAAAGAGTAAAGAAATGTATAATGTCACAAAAGAGTTTTATGTTAAATAAATGTTTTTCTTTTGAACATTCTATTAATCAAAGAAAAAAGTATCACGGTTTCCACAAAAATAATAAGCAGCACAACTGTTTTCAACACGGATAATAATAAAAAATGTTTCGTGAGCACCAAATCAGCATATTAGAATGATTTCTGAAGGATCATGTGACACTAAAGACTGGAGAAATGATTCAGCTTTCCAACACAGGAATAAATTATATTTTAAAATATATTCAAATAGAAAACAGTTATTTTAATTTGTAATAATATTTCCCAATATTACTGTTTTTACTGTATTTTTAATCAAATAAATGCAGCCTTGGTGGACATTTCAATAACAAAGTTGACCCCAAGCTTTTGAACGGTAGTGTAGTACTGACATGGACACTAAGAGAGACACTAAAAGTCTTGAATCTAAAACTTGAATCTGAATTAAAGACCTAAAGCAGACATGTGCATGTAAAGGTGTGTGTTTTATTTTGGACAGGGGTCAAGATGCACTTGAGGAAATGAAGAAGCCATGAGGTGATAGCAGATAAAAGCTCTTCAAGGGGATAATGCAATCTCTTCTCACCATCAATTACCAAATGAGACACAGAGCCGTCTCTGCTACTCTCTTTACCTCCCTTAACTTATCTTCAAAACTTCTTTATTTCCTCTTTCTTTTTCTCCACTTCCCTCAAATTTTGATGTAAAACCCACAATGTAAAAGTGATGTTAAAAATTTTTTACATACGCAGCATCTCATTATGCTACTGTAGCTGAACAGTGAAACACTGTGTTACATATATTAAAAAAGTGTTTTACATTTTTTTTTTTTTTTTTTAAAAAGAGTCGATACTTTTGCAATTTTGTTTATTGCCGCTAGTGGCACAAAAATGCCTCCAGCAAGCAGCCTAAGTGTAGGTGAACTCTTAACCTTGCGAACTTTGGAAACGTGCAGCGCCTGGCTAATCCTGGTGGAAATGCCAGACACTAATCATATGAGCCGGGATGAGACGCACAGATGCCGTCCGGCACTTACTTATGCACACACTATAGTCGCTGTGCTCTGGAGCCACTTGTTTGCTTGCATGTACGTAGAGACCCTCAACGTCATGGGCTTAAACAGGAACAATGAACAGGACAAACAATCAGCTTACCACAACACTTTATGAACTGTTAGATACTGAGATCCAAAGATTGACGTCATACAGATCAAGCTAAAAACCTATGAATCACATACATCACAACATTAAAAATCTAAGATACAGCAAAGAGAAACAGAGAAAAGACAAAGTTCTCTCATAATTGTGCGTTCCCTCCTCCCTTTCAGGACACGGGCCAGCCCTGAGCTTTCTCCAGATGATCTCCACATTACCGCCGGCCTCTGATAATTCCTAAGCCTCCTCCATTTCAGATCCAATAACGGATAAGAGAGCATTTCAGCATGATCAACTGCAATCTGTTCCCTCACACCGCTACTTTACTCCAACTCAGGATTACTGAACACACACTCACTGACTCTCACACGTACATCCGCAGACAACCAAAGTCACTGCGTAGCGTCTCAGAGAAGATGGTGAAAGTTGGGTTCTGAAACAATCAGACGCAACAACACTGCAGTTCCTGCAAGAGTTCAACAACCGCTGTAGAACCAATCAGGGCTGTTGAAGACCTGGACCTATATAGGATCTGAGAAGTTCCTAAATTCTAAATGTTCTAAATGAGATCCTAATCGTTATGGTTACTAAACAGAAGATTCTGAGTTGGTATGTTTCAATAATACGGCCACTGGGTTCAAATGTTTAAGCCAAAAACTATAGCATACACTCCAAAGGGTGTTGCAGATAGGCAGTTTGTTAATTATAAAATAATTTTGTTTTGATGCGCTATGCTAGCTCATGTCCACTATAGAGCGCAACAGTGCTCGCCCACTTTTTCAGTGGCTTTGGTTCCAGAAGTATTTTTCCCATAATGATTTAAAAAAGTCTTTGTTAAAGAGTTACTATAAGCCAAGAACCAAACCAAATAGATATGAGGTGAATTATAACATTACAAACACTGACTTAAAGCAAAGTATTTGAAAATCAGACAAAAAGGCAAAAGTACAAGACTGTATACTTAGCTGCCTTACTGAGAGAAGGAACTACAGTGCAAATGAAAATCGAATTAACAATGACAGATAAATATAACACTATTAATTGAAAGATATTGATTGCGTATACAGAAACAACATATACGTTTATTTAAAAATATGCATACATATATATATATATATATATATATATATATATATATATATATATACACAAATATTTAAGTAGCCTGAGAGCGTAGGGAGAAGGACTTATTCACAGTGCCTCATGGGAGTGGGTGATTTGGCATGATTTGGGTGTTTTGATACTCTGACCTGTGGAGATTTTTTTTGCAGAATCATGGGGAATGTCATTTTTCACCAGGAATTCTGCTGTAAAACAATTATTCAAAAAAATATGTTGAAATGATGCTGGCTGATGGCTTCAACAAAAGCATATACCATAGATTAACAATGTTGTAGTTCAAAGTAGGTAGTAAAGTCTTTAAAGGTAGTAAGTTATTATTAAAAATCAATTCCCCTATGGAGAAAATGAATGGGATTTTTACTTCCGGAACCCAACTGTTGTGCTCTATAGGCAGAGCGTTACTGTACAGTGTTTACCAGTTGCTTAGCAACGACACAGTTTGGCAAACTAATTTATTTATAATTAATTATTTAGAATATAATTATTTATTGGCTTTTGGTCTTCATTATATTAAGAAGTGAAGATTTGACCGGACAGTGGATGGAGGGAGAAGTAGAATGAATTCATCTGCCAGTTGAGTAAAAATAGCCACTATGTTAAAGGTGGGGTATGTATTTTTTCAACAACACTGTTTGGAAGTTAGTCGGCCGACACCAACAACAAACGTCTAACCAATCAGCATTAGGGGGCGTATGACAGTCGAGGAGACAGAACGAGCAAGCGGGAGATTTGATACAGAAATACAGAAAGAGAAATGATGAGACGCAATACAAAAGAGCTCAAAAGAATATCACTGGAATGAAGGTTTATGACTGGGCAAGCACTTTATGACCAGCGTTAATATTAGAAAAGCTTTCCAGCGCTGGAGAGAGCTAAGCGGGAAGGCCTGAAAACAGACGCGGAGGCTGCTTTGATTCTGCTTCACATGTGAGTAACACTGGGTTTGTGTCATTGATTGTCTGGAGCTGCACATGTGCTGTTGGCGACTAACAACAAACTCGTGTTTGTATTTACTCTTGTGTATTTAGTCTTTTTTGTGCTTCCTTGTCATTCGTTTATCATCTGCGCTTTATTTTTCGTGAAGCATTTTGTTGCGTGTCAGCTGTGATAAACAGACATCCACTCTCGCATTGCGTGTGTAACAGTGGCCAGATAGTGAGAGATGAGCAAGTAAACCACTGCGCACTGACGACTGCTAGAGAATGCAGTGTTTGGCGTCATTGTCAGTGCACTCGCCTTGCCTGCCAGCAGCGGACGGTCCAGGGTTCGAGACCGACTCGGAACAGGGTGGTTAGGATTGGAGGGTGAGTTTTGGAGGCGGAGCAATGAAGAGAGGGGTGGGTTTGTTTGGGTTGATTTCAAATATCAACAATGCCCAACAGCGTTGTTGAAAAAATACATACCCCACCTTTAAGACAGTGTCTTAAAACCTTGTTTGGCCAAAAGTAGTTAGCCAAGTGTTACTTTTCAGATTCAAATTAGACCATTCTAACTTTTTATGTAACTGACAAAAGTTTGTTGACTAACTTTTAATACTAATCTAAGCAGTTTATGAAACCGGCCACAGGACATGACTCAGGTCAGAATTGAACCAGAGTCCCCATGAGCCAATAGTTCTGCTGTCGTGTCTCTGCGTCACTGCTCTGACATATCAGCAGTTTTATAACAGCTTCAAACATACCATATACTGCCACATTTAAAAACTGTATTACTGTCAGTCTTTTATTTTCCTCAAACTCAAGCATTACATAATGTGAAGCTGTTTTAGCATTGATGCCAGACTTATTAGTCATCCTGTTATGAATAACCTTTGGATTCCCATCCATCAAGTTTCCAAAAACAAAGTTTAAATTGAATTCTGAGCCAAAAATACTTTTATATATATATTATTTCTGTCATATAATATTACTCATACCATGATGCATTTGGACACACCGCCCACCCCTAAAACACTCGGTTCACATTCGACAAGCTTAATCTTTTACAACACAAACCCACACATGCATTCATACAGACACACACCCCTCAGCAATTTTCAGTGTACAAAAAAAGGAATCCTCTAACCACACAGCTTCAGCACACCAAAATGACAGAATACAGAGGGGAAAAAAGCCTTTCCGTCTTGCCCAGCTGCGCACACGAGTGTGTTTTCAAAGCCGCAACACTGTGCCTCGGGTAGATAAGGCCGCCCTCCTCTCTTGGTAAACAACTTTTTTGGATTAGGGGTGGCGGCGTATAATGAGGGGAGAAGAGCCATCGCTGCATTGTCACCGGCGCGCGCGGGGGCCGGGGCAACTCTTTGCTCTGCTATTTATCCGGTGGCCTGATAGCTTACTTATCTGTGAGAGAAAATGCCAAAGCTGGCGGAATCTCATCTTCGCAGTGGCACAGCGCTGACGGCAGACTAATAGATATATCAGCACGCGGGTGCGGGGCTAAGCCGGTCAGATGAGCGGGTGCAGGCCGCAGCTGATTGATTAGCATAGGCTGGAACGGCACGGGCCGTTGACAACCCCAGATTACAGCCGCCGTGCAAGCCTAAATTGCTTACTTCTCTCTGCTGCACTGTGGAGCAGGGGCCCGCCAAATTACAGCCCTGTCACCTGAACAAGGTCTATTTGGAGAATGTTAATGCATATAAACAATTAAAGCGAGAGGGAGAGAAATGATAGGGATGAATAGAGAGAAGGAGAGGGGAAGAGTTTGATGAGAAAAAAGGGGTGAAGAGACGGGCGATGAGATATTGTAAACGTGCTTGCTGACGAAAACATCTCTCCTTCTAAGCCCAGACCTTTCCTTTGTAAGAAATGAATTGTTTTAGCGCATACGGGTAATTACCACGGAGTCTTTTTTTTTTTTTTTTGAGGTGTAATGACCAGCCGCCAGGGACAAAAGGCCTTTGAACGAGAATTTCTTAGCGAACAATTCATTAATGCGTCGGGAAAAAGTTCCTATCATAAACCTATTGAAAAGTCAGACGAAAATACTGTCAGCGCGACCCACTTTCCTTGTTATATAGCATCACAGCACTCTTGTTGGCAGCTATCTTAACCTACATTACTGCACGGCCCTGTAGGGGATACAGGAACAGCACTGTGAGAAAATGTGTGTGCTCAGTGGGTGATAATGTGTGAACAGTTATCCACTGCTGCAGGTGTGTGTGTGTGATTTAATGTGTACAGGTGAGAATGTGTTAACAGCTATAACAGTGGACAGGCCAGACCTGGACACACACAGAGATGTCTCAAGTCCGACATTGTCTATCATGTAGACGGAACTTACTTCTGAACTGTAACCATGACAACATGTTAACATGGTATCATCATTCTGACATGTACTGCAACCTGTTTTTGTCCCTACCGGTGAATATTAAACCCTTTTATTGATTGAATCATGTAATAAATCATGACATTAAGTTGCTTGGTCCTTTAAGCCCACTACAAGACTAAAACTATTAGTCATTTCATGTTTGAATAGCCTTCAGCAAAAAGCCCTACATCACACTTTGCCGAAAAGCAGGGCCATGGCCAGGTGTGTCATTAGGGGCCAGCGAGTGGCCCAAAAATAGATGTCAAGTATCAACTGCCTACTGTGTACATTTGCTGCTCTGCTTTCCCATAACACCTGGTCTAGGATTTTTTTTTTAATCCAAATCTAAAACATCTTCAACTATTATTAGTGGGATGGGAAAATCAAACTCAATTCTGGACAAGCAGGCTGGTTTCAGATTCACCTAAACTAAATTTCACAATATATATAGTATGTGTATATATACACACCTACACATACACACAAACACTGCTGTTCAAAAGTTTGGGATCAGTAAGATGTGGATCAGTGTCACATGATCCTTCAGAAATCATTCTAATATGCTGATTTGCTGCTCAAGAAACATTTCTTATTATTATCAATGTTGAAAACAGGATTTCAGGATTCTTTGATGAATAGAAAGTTCAAAAGAACAGCATTTATCTGAAATAGAAAGCTTTTGTAACATTATACACTATCAGTCAAAAGTTTGGAAATGTTACTATTTTTAATGTTTTTGAACTAAGTCTCTTATGCTCATTAAGGCTGCATTTATTTAATAATAAATACAGAAAAAAACAATAATATTGTGAAATATTATTACAATTTAAAATTATGTTCTATTTTAATATACTTTAAAATATAATTTATTTCTGTGATGCAAAGCTGAATTGTCAGCATCATTACTCCAGTCTTCAGTGTCACATGATCCTTCAGAAATCATTCTAATATGCTGATTTGATACTCAGTTATTATCAATGTTGAAAACAGTTGTGTTGCTTAATATTTTTTTGGAACCTGTGATACTGTTTTCAGGATTCATTGATGAATAAAAGGTTAAAAAGAACAGCATTTATTCAAAATATAAATCTTTTCTAACAATATAAATCTTTACTATCACTTTTTATCAATTTAACACATCCGTGCTGAATAAAAGTATTAATTTCTTTCAAAAAAAAGAAAGAAAAAAAAAATTACTGACCCCAAACTTTTGAACGGTAGTGTATATTGTTACAAAAGATTTCTATTTTAAATAAATGCTGATATTTTTTATCTTTTTATTCATCAAAGAATCCTGAAAAAGTATCACAGGTTATAAAATAATATTAAGCAGCACAACTGTTTCCAACATTGATAATAAATCAGCATATTACAATGATTTCTGAAGGATCATGTGACACTGAAGACTGGAGTAATGATGCTGACAATTCAGCTTTGCATCACAGAAATAAATTATATTTTAAAGTATATTAAAATAGAAAACCATAATTTTAAATTGTAATAATATTTCACAATATTATTGTTTTTTCTGTATTTATTATGAAATAAATGCAGCCTTAATGAGCATAAGAGACTTCGTTCAAAAACATTAAAAATAGTAATGTTTCCAAACTTTTGACTGGTAGTGTACACTATCGTTCGAAAGTTTGGGGTCAGTAAGATTTTTTTTTTTTTTTTTTTTTTTTGTGGAAAGAAAAATACTTTTATTCAGCAACAACGCATTAAATTGATCAAAAATGTTACAAATCAATTGTAAACAACTGTTTTCAACATTGATAATAATAAGAACTGTTTCTTGAGCAGCAAATCAGCATATTAGAATGATTTCTGAAGGATCATGTGACACTGAAGACTGGAAAATTCAGCTTTGCATCACAGGAATAAATTAAATTTTAAAATATATTTAAATAGAAAACAATTATTTTAAATTGTAACAATATTTCACAATATTACTGTATTTTTGATTAAATAAATGCAACCTGGGTGATACTTCTTTCAAAAAAAAAAAAAAAAAGAAAAAATTTTCATCATGTTAAAACTACATGAAAACTTGTAGATAATCCAGTCAACCTCATTAATCGTCCAGTCAGTTGTTGAACAATTATTTACCATGACCCTCTCTGACATTTTAGGAAAAAGAAAAAAGAGAGAAGAAGAAAAAAAGAGACAGAGACCAGAAAAAAGCAATAGTATTATTGTCACAACATTATAATTTGCTAAATTAAAAATAAGCGACGATTAAGAGATAAACGTCTCCAGTGCGTGATTGAGCTGAATGAGTCACTGCTTTGCGTTTCACTGTCTGTGGCGGGGCATTAAGGTCACAGAGCATTCCATAGGGCACATATGCTGGCTGTACCCTCAGCACTGCATACAGCAAAGGCCACTGAATTCCCTCCGTATCTCTCTCTGACTCTCTCTTTCTCTGTCTGAGAACGGACAAGCAGGGCGCCTGCAGGCTGTGCTTTGCGTTGCCGCTTTTCACTCTAAACGGAGATGAGCGTGGTGATATCCCCGGGCCAGCTCAGGGGGCCTCTATCTAACCCGAAATGATTTTTAGCACGCCGACTCAAGCACTTCCCAGAAGCAATGTCAACTCACTGCCAGCGTCTCTCTTTTTCTGCCTCCTTCTCTCTCTTTCCGTGTGTGTGCGTGCGTGTATGCGGATTTGTGTGAGGAGAGAGAAAAGCAGTACAGACAGGGGGAAGTTAAAAAGCTTAGCAGCGAGGGTCAGCTCGCGACACAAGGGCTTATCGTTTTTCTGTCGCTCCCCCGCCAGCAAAAGAAGGGACCTTTTTTTCTCTTCCTCTTTCAGGTGAAAAGCTTACTACTTCCCCTGCTCTCTCTCTCTCTCGTTTTCTCTGGTGCACACCCTGGCTCCTTTTCACATCTTGATGCCTTTTAAATGTCACTTATTTTACATGAGGTACTTTGTGGAGATGGGGAATCAGGAGCAATCAGGGCTATTATCCCTGTGGGGCGATGTCGGGTCCAGATGCATTACGACACCCTTTCTCCGGCTGGCCACTGCTGCAGTGTGCCACTTCTTGGGGAATTAAGTGGCATTATAGGGGAAGTGGCTGTGATGGGAACAGCATGGGCAGTGCAGGTAGAACGCTACTCTCCGTCGGCCTTAAGTGAGACCTCACCAGCGCCTAATCAGAGAGAAAGCCCAGGACAAAGCAAAGCTCCGGACACAGCAAACCCCGGCCCACCAGGGGAGAGCCAAGCCATTTAGAGCCACATGTGCGCTAGTACACACACACACGCACACATTTTTCCCCTCAGTATGCTCACACACATATGAGTGGACACGCTCTTTCTATAATTCACATATAATAACATATGTTGCAATGATACCAAGTTTTAAGGGGTGTCATGCATTTGTTTGAAGGGGCACCAATGGCAGTCCTGGGTCACAAGGTGTCCTAGATAAGATAATGATGAAAACATTATGAAAAATTATGAAAAAACTCTTAATATATAATTTAAAATAAAAAGTCATTTAAAAAGTAATAATTCAAATAAATTGAAAATAATACTATTATAAATACATTATCCTAAAGCAGGGTTTTCGCAACTCTGGCCCTCGAGGTCCACTTTCCTGAAAAGTTTAGCTCCTTGAACACTTAAGAACCCCTGTGCTAGAGGGTATATAACTGCACTTAACCCCGGTTTATTGTCGTTCTAAACACTGCTTTTAACCTTGGGTAAAAACCAGGTGCTATGTTTGCCCAATCAATGACACTGACACAGCAAATATACAAATACGTTTTAAATAATATATAAAAAGTAATGTAATATAATCAATATGCTGTCTTAGTGTCATTATTCTTTTTTTGTTATTCATTAATCTTTATTTCTTTTATGACTCTTTTTTCCCCCTCTATTCTCTGTAGTTACAAAGTTAACCAGCTATTTAGCAACTAGCACGCTATTTTCCAAAAAGAATATTTTTCTAGTTCGTAACAGAAAAAAAAGATGTTACAGTCTATGGCTTGGGGTTTAACAAGGTGTAAATAAAAAGACAAAGGTCTACTGCTTTGCTAAACAACACTACCCAAGTGTGACATCTCAGAGAATCCCAACAGACAGACGCTAACAGTGCCAGAAAAAACATTAGCGGGGAAAGCCAAAACACATTAAGCGAGAACAACACTTCACATAACTTCACAGTGGATCGAGAGAAGTCCAAACGCCTTCTATGGATGACTAAATGCATTTAAATAAGAACAAAAAGATTGAATGCAGCATTTTCTTTGCCCCTTTCCCTCCTCTAAGGACTTCAGGCACCCAGCAAATGAGGGTTATTCTTTTAAAGACGTAGCCCACAGGGCGAAGATACACTTTCTCAATCTGTGTCACTCCAGATGAACTTGGAGCAGATATTATGCCATCAGGGGAGATATCTGTTGTTGAGGGATCATCTTGAAGCAAATTACAGATAAGATAAACTGAGTGCTGAGTATACTGCTACTTAGAGGCAGATATTATGTGAGAAGTTGAGTGAATAAATGCTTTTGACACAGTCCCCATCACCTCATGTTGTATAATAGTGACTGGGCTGGTAACTGAGGGAAAAATTACAGTGAGGAAGTGCAAAAAAAAGTTTGAAAATAATAATTATTATTACAGATTTGAATCTACAGAGTGGTGATTCAATCCTGTGACTGTACCTGAGCAGCACTGGTTAATAGCCATTGGCCAGATAAAGCCACAGGTTCCACAGACCCTGCTGCTGTGGATGAGCTATTTCAGCAGGCTAACAGCAGCACTGCATGGGCCGACGTGTTGTCGCATACCAAGTCATTTTCACCAACACCATGGCAGGACACACCAAGATATGTGCAACAACTGCACGAACAAGTCAAAGACACAGGGCACTTTAGATGTGAAAAGAGACACACACATGAACAAATTGTGAACTTTAACCTTTTTCCACTGAAAGTCAAGCTGCTACTCTCCACAGCAAAAGGACTAATCTCTCAACATACCAGAGTACAATTGAAGAGCCTATCTGGTCAGGAATGTATTGTTAGCACCCCACCTCTCAGAGCAGAAAACTATTGTATCCTAGCAAACCAGAGTCACTGTGAGGAATAATAGGCTTGTGTGAGTACAGCACTGCAATTTCAGAAAGAAAGAAAGAAAGAAAGAAAGAAAGAAAGACTAAGCTGGTTTGCTCGTCGTAGCCGATCTCCCAATCTGGTCAGGCAGATCTGTTGGCTGGTTTCAGACAGGTTCTGGTCATAGACCAGCTAAAAGTTTTTTCAGGAGGGATGTGGTCATTGGAGCATGAATATGCAGGCACCCGATGGTCATTCTTTGTAGGTATAGTACCCACATGAGAAATATCCTACTTGGTCATTAAAACAATTTAAGGGACTGAGGCCTGTTGAGGAGTACTGTTATGAGACGGCCTTCGCTGCTAGCCACAAACTGAAATAGAAGAGATGACCTGTGATATGCCTGCTGGTGAGGGACAGCCCAGAGATCCTTATTACTCCAATGAAGCTCCTTGTTAAGACACCTCCAGAGGCCAAGGATGAGGAGGATGGGGGAGGCAAGTGTCCCAGTTTACCCCCCAGCACTACAGGGCACAGACTCACCGCATTAAGGTACAGTCAAGTTTATCGGAGTAAAGACATTGGTCAGTTACTGGCACAAAGCGACCTTGAACATCATAGCTCTAGTGAGTAAGTGACCTAGTGAGCTGCTTTACAGTCTGCTGTCTACTTAGGCAATGACCTTCAGAGGGGCCATTAACAGAGAATGCATTTTGTGTTTAAAAAAGCAAGACGTAGGGCAGCGTGTTTTTAGAATGTTGCGTCATGTGAAAGATGCTGCAAAAGACGCAAGTGCAACGGTCAAACATGTTGGTCGAGTGCATGTTTATATAGAAAACCAATGGAAAAGCAGCAAAGTGTAATGGAAAAATGTGTTCTGTGTGAACGGCCACTAAGATGCATGCTAAGTGAAACGCTCTACATAGGCAGCAAATACTGCGTGTCACACAAATTGCTATTGATTTCAGTAGTTTAATGTTAGCATGTTGTTAAGATAACAACAATATACTGTAATTAGAATAAAAATGCATAGCATACAAATAATAGTTACAATAGGTCAATGCTAGCACACTAACTTTAACGCTCTACATAGGCAACAAATACTGTGCGTCAGAAATCGCTACTGATTTTTACTAGTTTAATGTTAGCATATTGCTAAGCTATCAACATAATATTGTAATTAGAATAATAATGCATAGCATACAAATAATGGGTAAAATAGTTATTACTAATGACATAATTTAAGGGTTTTTTTATTCATTCAGCAGTGAATTAAATATATTTATATATGAACATTTTTGTAGACCAATACCTGGAAGCTAGTTAGCAATTTAGCACTTCCGGTCACCCTGAAGTAAATGGGTTGATTTTGGTGTGCTCAAGTCATGTCGGAAAGATTGTATTTACGAGTTGAATGCAGATGAACGCCACCACAAAGTCGTAAATACCAGTGGGAAGCTTGGGATTTTCTCATCATCTCACTAGTCCGCTTTTACAGCCTCATTGTGTTTATAACTCGAACTTCAGGGAAAGTTCAGGGAAAATGTTTTGTTTTGTTTTGTTTTTTTAATAAAGACCGAAAGAGTTGTCAGAGGCTTAATGGTGGTGATGTTGAAGTCATGTGACCATGGTGTAATTCATTTAAAGCCTATTTTTAGCTTTTGTATTTTGGCTTCAAAATTGATAAAAGTTATGTTCACTTGTGGAGATTATTATGATAAAGCATGTAAAGCTAATGAAAAAATCCTATTGGGTTTTTGTTGAGGCAAACATGGTGATGCCAACTTCCATGTTGGCCTACAAAAATTCATGATCACTGCAGCACTCTATTCACAGAGCTCATCACAATGCATTCTGGGACTGCCTTCTCCCTGAAGGATACATACAATGCAATAAAATTTTTGGCCAAAATGAAATATCTTAGAAGGCAGCATAAAATGTGCCATCTAGGAAGGTAACTCACTACATTTTGGAACAGAGCCCTTAAGTATTGAAGTACAAGAAAAAAAATTATGTTCTATGAGCAAAGCAATTTGGGGTAAACGTAACACATTTTGACAGCTTAAATGTCAAAAAAATGATCAAGCTACACCCAAACTAAGCCACTGAAGACTAAAAAAGCATTCAACAAAAAAAAGACAGCCCTTCATTCCCTTTCAAGGGGTGGATAAAATCCCTCTGCAGATGAGATATTAATCAGAGTGAGCAGGAGATACACACAGTCTAATTGGAGATGCTGATTTGTTTAAATATTTCATTCCTAGAAAAGCCATGTTTCCCACAAGCATCCCTCCATCTCTCTTTTTTCCATCTCTTGTTGAAGACCCAGCTGGTTGGAATGTAATTTAAAGACTCATAGACTTGTTTTGATCCTCCTCCATGCCTCTCACTAATCTATACATACACACATACACATCTATATCTGTACACTTAAACAGTAAATATACACACAATCTCCAAAGACTGTAAACCTATTTGATATGCAATGATACAAAGCACACACTAGAAATTAAAAAAAAAAAAAAAAAAGGTTGGGGGGACTCCTGTCAGTGTGTAATTAAGCATAATTATGTACCTTGCTTTAATTAGGCTAAGTAATAGGGCCATGTTCTTGCCAAGTAAAACAGCCTTTCACGGCACAGGCACAAACAATGGCTTCACATAAGTGGCAGGTTGGATTGGTGGAAGGCCTGATCTCTATGCGGTAACCCCAAAACAGATTTGAATCCTATAGGACAAAACATCAGTGTTAAAAGTAGTAATTGGTCATAACTTTGGATTAGGGGAGTCGATAGTTTATCTAAATTTATTTATTCAAAGCTGTTCTTTAATTTGCATTAGTATGAACAAAAACAGTTCTTCAGAAACAAACAGAAACATTCTTCGAAAAATTTTCTCAGAAGAAAGTAAGTTATATGGGCTTAGAACGATATGAGAGGCTGATTTTGGGGTGAACTACAGTATGGCTATGAGTTGATTGGTTGAGATTTTTCATCGCTCAAATCAAATTTTTACCTATTTAGCCTCATATTTCGCAACAGTCCTAACAGAGCGCTCCTTACTGTGGACGACACTGATCTGTTGTATGTAGATGTGTGTGTGCGTCACAATACGGAGAAGTACCGCAGTAATGAGTGCTCTCTCTTCTCCGGCAAGAGCATCATCTCACTAACCCTGCCAGCACTAGACGGCCATGCGCTGTGACGGACAGGAGCTATTGTTCGGGCGGGCTGGTATCTCTGGGTGACGAGTTGCCGTGGTGCTCTTGTCGCCGTGACACCGATGGACTAAAATGAAGAGAGCTCATCCCTCCCACTCAATTACTGACCCTGACAGCTTGCCATTGTCTGCCTGGCTCTATCATTAACGTCACTTATGAACTAGCAAGGCATTTATATATAGAACAGCCTTCTCAGCCAGCCACTTTCCACAACCCTTTTACACACACACATTTTTGCGCTCTCTCTCCAATCCATATACGCATACTATTCGAAGTGGTCCTTCTACATCTCTCTCGCCATTTCAACACACAAACGCTAAGGAAAAAACAAACAAACCTCATATGCACCCACACAAAAAAGTCATATTGACAGGATGCACGGTTGAAAATGAAAACACCATACTGGAATATAATGCAGTGGCATGTGCTATTCCGTGGGTTTGATATCACACAAAAGGAAAGGAGCTGAGAGATAAACAGAGGCATTGCAAGTGACAGTAAAAAAAAAGGATGCAGGGGAGAGATAGGGAACAAAATAGAGAGACTGAGAATGAGAGTGGGCCGCAGCGCAAACCGTATCACACAGTCATTTTAACCAGCATGATTGAAACGAGGTGAAGGCTGCGGTGGGCCCAGCCATTCCACTGTTTGCATTCATTCCAAAGAGCAGACTAAATAAATCCCCCCACCATCTTCGGGCCAGAACGGAGATTAGAATGTCAAGATAAGCAAGGACATATGGCAGCCATTCAAAGAAAGCGCCAATGAAACCGGGGCTGCCAACAATTCCCAATGTCACACTCTCTTCTTTCTTTCTCTAATGTACCCACTTCTCCCTCCCTTTCACTGTCTTTCGCTCGCTCAAACAGAACGTTAGTCACTCCTCTGCTCTAGTGCACACTGAATGAACCCATATGTAGTATATACTAGCAGAAGCTATTTGTACTGGCCTGCTTTGAAAGACAGTCCTGATGTACGTGATGTGCAAAAAAAAACCCAGCGTGAACAGGGACTGATTATAAATAAATAGAAATAAGAAAAACTGGGAAAGCAGATTTGCTGGTGTTTATTCGCCTACTTAGCAGTTGATACATTTTGTGGTGCACTTTTCTCTTCAGGACTATTGTAACATTAAGTCATTAGATAAATACCAATTTCAGCTAAAATCTTTTCACTTTGTCGCAGTCACATTCCATTCCTCCATTTTTAAAGAGACAATACTCGCACCAGCGTCCTCCTGGGTCTGTACTGACTGACAGCACATGGGAGGTGTGTGTGTGAAGGGGTGGAGGGGATCCTGCCAGGCCTGGTGGGGACCTCATATGAATATTTCACATCTCCATCTGAATATTTTAGGGCTGACATGCGCATGTAAACAGAGGCAGGCAAAGTGCCCAAATCCACTCAGGAGAGACTATTAAGCCGTCAGGCTCTCACTGACAGTCACTGTGCGCTGTGGCAACACAGGAAAGTCAGCAGACGGTGGGGCATCGCTTCCAGACTGCTAATTTAACTTGTCTTCGGGAAAAAGAAATAAAGGAAAGAAAGCAAGTTCACTGCTTCACGAGGATCCCCAGGGCAGAGGCTGAGGTGTTGCTGGTCAACAGGCACAAGTGTTTATGTCTGTCTCTAGCATATGTGAGAAGGCGTTTTACTGTGAAGATACATTTGTTGTGTTGCGGTCACATTAGCGAAATTTTATTTGCAAAAAAGGTCCACTGTCTACTGTCAATAATGATGTACGAAGCACAGCTCAGTTTTAAACAGAGTCGCTTTCGCTGTGTTGACAAACAAGAATCTGGGTGACCAAACTGGACCCGCTGCGAAATATGTGTGGAGAAATAGTTTCGTCTTCACACAAAATTCCTGTGGATTCCTACTGAAATGACTGCATTTCACCCGTGAAAATTCGCCAAACAAATGTAAATGCGACCGCACCATTAGTCAAACCACCAACCGGAAGGTGAAGTATGTAATTTGTTTGGTTAAAATAGTTTCTCCTTTCAATTTTAATGTGTATAGATAACTATGTTAGCTATTTGTAGCTATTAGCCAGTTAGCCATTAGACAAAATTATGAGTACTTGTAGAATGTCAAAGTATCTTTAACAAATTATACATACCTCAGACGTGAATTTTGAAGCCACAATGTTTTTAAGGACTACAATCGCCACAAATATGTGAGCTTACATGCTTTACGAATCGCACCAACTTTGCAATAACAACTTGTTAGCAACTTAAGATTTAAAGGTCACCTCAAAATTCAAATTTAAGGTATGACTGTGTGTAATTTAAGTTGCAAGTATCTTCAAGTAATGTTTACCACAGACACAAACCCTATTACAAAAATATATTCTTTAGGGTATTATGGAAAAAAAAGCCAAAAATTATGACTTGAACAGCTCTACAGAAGAGTGTTTGGGAAATGTTTTTTTTTGGCCAACACTCATTATTTTTGCCATTCCATTTGACTAGGGGTGCAGTAATTGCTTCATTACTTTCCCATCTTTATCTATAAAAACTATTTGATTCTTCAAGATCTACATCCTGATAGGATATCTGATAGGATGTTGTATAGTAGTTTTCAAAGTTTTCTGCAAAACTCGTATTGAATAAACTTCCAAATCAGAGTAAACATACAAGTCTGGCATTGAGGACAAAAGAAGTGAAGAGCGATCCATAAGCATCTGTCTCAATCATGCCATCTTCCTCAATCACGCTCACCATTTTATATAGTCATTCCTTTATGTCTTCACTTTTCAAGTGATATGGGAAATAAGCAAACTCTCAGATGTGACCAACACACACACACACACACACACACACACACACACACACACTCACAATCCCAATAAACTTTGAACAAGTGTTAGTTTCTCCTGCTTCCACCCACTGTCAGACCACTAGCTATAGTTTCTTCGAGTTTATATCCTTGAATCAACTGCACAATTTCACACTGAATTAGTATCATTTCAAAGCCTCCACTTCAGGCTTGCTGAGCTCACGGTTATGCCACTATATGCACCTCTTATTTTTCAAGGTGTCAGATATGATGGTGGTAACAAGTAGGCCTGCTACAATGTTGGTAATACAAAAATCACGTTTACACTCTTTCTGAGTGATTTCTGAGGGGTACTGCAATTAGAAATAATAATTTCTGTTATATGTGGTAAAAAATAATGCATCAAACACATTCAAATGCAACGCTCTGATGTCTGATGCTCACGTCTTCCCCATTTCAAAACACTGGACCCCATTGACTTTGGGTAGGTGAGTCTGAAGACCAGAAGACAGTCTCTGCCTTGCCTCGTATTCGATCCAAACTCAAACCCACTTTTGGTCTCAGTCTTGACCTGGACACGAATTAGCTGGTCTTGCCTATAACACTGGGATGAGTAAATGACAGCTGAATTTTAATTTTTGGGTGGACTATCCCTTTAATGCCCTAAATCCCATCAGATGGATAACTCAGTGGAATCAAGCTAAGCAAACATCCTTCCAGCGATGGAAGTCAGGTTCATTTCTACTCATTCAACTATGTACCAAACATCATGCAAAGAAGTTATAAAGACAGACATGCAAGGCACAGTGCAGTGACTGAATCAGGGTGTGCATGTCGTAATTTCCTTTGACACTGATCACAAAGACACATGAACAGATGACTCTGCCTGGCACTGATCATGTTGTGGCAGTTCAACTGTATACAGAGAAAAACTGACTTAAACAGATGCCCATCTAAGTGCCTGATAAAAAGTTAATCAGCAGACAACAATGCGAGCACCGGCCTTCAGCAAGACCGAGGCCCTGCCAGCTGCTCATCTCCCTACAATGAAGTCTCCAGAGATGGGCACTCAGTGGGGGAGCAGGGCATCAGACACCAACTGGAGAGCACGGGACAGACTTCAGCTATATGAATCAAAAAGGCATGTCAGTGCTGTGGCAAGCAGATCTTGTGGGAAATCAAAACACTTGAATACACTTCCTCTAGGAAACAGTGGCAGGAACAGACCATTAAAATGTAGCCATGCACAAATGAACAGATAAATTCAAAAATAAATGAATTTAAAACAATTCTTGCAGAAGGTGTGTTTTTTTTTAATGTTTAAATGTCGAAATGTTTTACCATGGATTTACCGTAAATAGATAAAAGGCCTAAATCAATATTAGGGGACCCAGATTCATTAGGGGGTGCAAACACAATAGTCTCTTTAACATTCATTAAGATGCAAGAAATTCACAGCCAACCATGTTTTCAAGTCCTTCAAACATGTAATAAGAGGCCCTAGAAAGTTACTTTTCTTCTTTACTGGCACATATATTTGAGTATCGTGAAATGATACTCCATGTTTTGTAAAAATAGACCCAATTGGAAGCATATATAATGAAAACAAAATGGGTCCCAAAATGGATCCCTGTGGAATCCCACATGTAAGAGGGGCCAAAGATTAAGCGAATTCACCTAAGGTAACAGAAAAACTTCTATTAGTCTAATAGACTTAAACCAGTTTAAAACAGTACCTCGAATCCCCACCAACCGCTCAAGCCGTGCAATAAGAATTTCACGGTCAATGGTGTCAAATGCTGCAATAAGATCTATTAACACCAGAACTGCAGCATCGCCTAAGTCCGCAGTTAACAAAACAACATTAAGAACCTTTAAATGTTCAGATTGATGCTTCCTAAACCCAGACTGAAATACTTCAAAGAGAGAATTCATATTCAAAGGCTGCAGCTGAATGAGAACAGCTTTCTCCAACACTTTTGAGAGAAAAGGTCATTTTGATATAGGTCCATAGTTCAAATAAACTGTTTGGTCCAAATTAATGTTTTTAATTAAAGGCTGCACCACAGCATGTTTAGAAAAGCAGGAACAGACCCTGATACAAAGCAGCTATTTATTACAGATAAATCACTAGGCCCAACTGTATCAAATGCCTGTTTGATTAGTTTTGATGGGACAGTATCAAGTGGGGAGTCCGATGGCCTCAGCTGGTCTACTATTTTAGCCAAACTAGAGAAATGAAGAAGTTCAAAGTGATTAAACACCACAGGGCAACAGGAAGGGACAGATGGATCACAAACAGCAGGAGGCATTTGAGATCTAATATTTTCCATTTTTAAAACAAAAAATCTTTACAAGTATCCACTGAGATATAAGGCCCAATCACATTACATGGATTTATAACAGTTTATGGCGTTAAATAATTATCACTGATAGTAATAAGAAATTTTTCTTGATCAAAATCAGCATATTAGAATGATTTCTGTAAGATCATGTGACACTGAGGACTGGAGTAATTGCTGCTGAAAATCCAGCTTTGCCATCACAGGAATAAATCAAATTTTTTAAAATATATTAAAATGGAAAATAGTTATTTTAAATTTTATTAATATTTCACAATGTTACTGTTTGATAAAATACAGTCTTGGTTAGTATTTTTTCAAAAACCCCAAATGTTTGATCGACAGGGTATGTGTTAAATAAAATATGTTACATATACATATATTTTATATTTGTTTAGTATTGTTCATTAATTAATTTTATAAGATACTCCTGACAAAACACAATCTGTCATTCATTTTGTAATCAGACTACACTCGTTGCGCAGTCTGTTTCTGTTTTCTGTATGTATATTCAGTAGCACGTGAAATAACAATTAACAGAACCGTACTTGATTCAGAAATGATAACTGATCTCCAGGTATTAAAGACCTCCTTACTTTAAACACATCTCACACCCTACCACCCATATTCCTGATGTATATCAGTCAGTCCTTAATTTTTCTCATATGGAAGATGTTTTTCATTTAGCTGTTTCTCTTTTTGAGTACTGGAGTATTTGTGTATCACTAGGAAGAGGGTACGATTCAACTAGAAACCATTGAAAGCTCAAGGCTGGCCTTGCAGCAGAGACGCATCTGTGGAGCACTCCATACATGAAAACAGCATGTACACACAATAGTCTCCCTTCTCATTTCCCTGCAGAGGGAGATGCATGGATACTTGACTCTTGAGCTGGGAGAGAAAAATAAGCACCCTTTAATTCACAGTCAATGACAAGCGCAAGTAGACTACGTGCATAAAAACACAACGAAATGCTTACTCTTGCTTATTCAAATGCATTGAAACTAATTAATACTCAGGATGCTAAATGAACAGATGATCATGCTTCCAAAAGCTTGTTTTTTCATCAATCACTTTGCATCCGTTTCAAGGGTGAGAATCTATATGACTGCAAAGTAGCACGTGGGTGTAAATAAGTTGGTGGAGAATGCGGGCTTTTGTGTATGTGTGCTTCGAGGAGGTGTGAGTCCCCCAGCCCAGGTCAACAGGCAAGCAGCCAATAATTTACCCACCGACATCATATTTCATCTGTCTACCGCCTCTATCCACTGATTATGCCGTCAATACTCCGTGGATGAGAGGAGCTGACAATTGACCAAGTCGGATCGATACGGGCTAATAAGCATTTCATGGAGGAGAGAGAGAGAAATAGAGCGAAGGAGCGTGGGCCAACTGGAGAGACAAGTTTGATCCAATTCAGTTGTTCTGCATCTTGTGGTGTAAGTGTGATGATTGGGGCTGTTATTGCCGGTTTAATGCTAGGCAATCAAGCTATAGTGGTCTAGATATCAACAAACAACAACAAATTGTCCCTTTTCTTCTGATACCCTCTTCTCTGACTCCGCCTGCCCTCGCGGGAACAATGCCTGAACAATCGAGCCAGGAGCAATGCTTTCAGAACCAGAGGAGGGAGAATTGATAGCCACGGATGAGGAGAGAAAGCTTTTTGTTTAGCATCTTCGCTTTTTTTTCTTCTATCATTTGTGTACAAATGTTTTGCCTCGCTTTTCTCTCTCCTCCCCATGATACCCAGCAGAGGAACCCGGCGGTCCAACTCCTGAGATAATAACACAGCCAGGTGTCGATGGAACGGTGTGATTTGACTTTGCGTAAATCACCATGTTTTTTTGTGCTGGTGTCATTTTCTTTTGCTCAAATTACCTTTTCCGCTGCCCCATAGATCACACAATTGGAGGTGCTCTATGGATACTGATTGAGGCCTTTTCTTGCTGTCGACATGCCGGCGTATCTCCACCACTGTTAAAGACGTTGCTGTTATTACAGGCTATTGTGCCTTAGGTATAGGGAGAGGCATAAAGGGAGGAGAATATTGACTGCATGAGTGGAAATAGCTGGGTTTCCAGTCTGGGTTTTAGGCCAGGAAATGGGTGAGCTTTTTCTCAATGGGGCATTATAGACAGAGCTGGAGTCGGATTAACAGGGAGTCTGTAGAGGAATAAACTGGTAAGAGAGGTGTGATTTCAGGTTGATTGTACAGTTTTGTGTTGTTTTTGAAACAACAAACAGCTACATGATATTGGTGCATCAACAAAAGATCAATATCTGGTTTGAAATATGATTCAGAGAGACCTTGATGGTAATGTCAGGGTTGGTGTCAAGAGGAATGTTGTTTGGGCAGCCCTTACCAGCCAACTGTCCTTTCTAGACAAGTTCCAGCAAAGGCATTGACCGCTGCACTAGCCTGTTAAATGGTTTTCATAGCTGCTTCAGATTCCTTTGCCATCACCAAGCAACTTCATACTCATTTACATTTTTATAGATCTTCGGTGGGGACGGAGCGAGGACGTGACCAATTATCAGCCACTGCTGCATGTGACAACATCCCTGTCTCCATCACCGCTGCCTCATCTTCTTCCCCGCTGAACATCCTCCACCCCTCGCTGTCACTGTCAGAAGATGTGATGTAGCGGAGCCAATGCTGCAACACTAAAGAGCCACAAATTGAGGTTGCACAGCAGACTAAATAGTCATGGGGAAGAAACATATTTGGAGATAATTCATCTTCAAGTTCTGGAGGGTTCTTCTAGACACTGATGTCACTGACGTCCAAAAATCAAGTCTTTCTTCGTTGGGATTATCGGCCATATTGTAGGGTTTAACTGTTCCTGATTTCTCTGTATGGACAAAGTCCATCTAGGATTCCACTTCTAAGCATATTAGCAGTGGGAGTTGTCATGTCTACACAAATTAAATTCATTCATTCCACTATGAACCATCTGGTCTCTCCAGGGCCTCTACGGAAATTACATTACTTATATTAATGAAAATACAATGGTCTCAGAGCTGGCTTCACATGATGAGGGCTGTTAGCATTACTTTCTGTGGTATCACAATTTTAAGCCCTTTAGGATCACTACAGGTAATCGGATAATCTGTGAAATCCAGCCATTATCATTACACTAACACTTGTTCATTATCTTTATTGCATATAGTTTGTACAGACTGTGTTGGAATTCGCTTAAAGGGCATCATATAATACATACACCCAAGTCTAGCACTATCAAAGCACTATTGGCCAGAGGAGAACTGGCCCCCCGACTAAGCCTGGTTTCTCCCAAGGTTTTTTTCTCCATTTAAACACCTATTTGCCACTTGTCTGCCACCTGATGTCACCTGATGGAGTTTGGGTTCCTTGCCGCTGTCGCCTTTGGCTTGCTTAGTTGGGGACACTTGACATTTGACTTGACATTTGATATTCAACAGTGCTTTGATCTACCTGCATTGACACTATTCTTTAAGAGCTGCTGTGCAGCCAAATAATGTACCAGTTATCAATGTAAAGCTGCTTTGACACAATCTACATTGTAAAAAGCGCTATATAAATAAAGGTGACTTGACTTGACTTGACAATAAACCCAGGCAATGTTAACTCCTCTTCCGTCACATCTAGAGGCTGTGTACCAATTAGAATATTTATACTATGCTCTACAAGTATGTACTTGACAAAGTCCACACTTTTGAGTGTGTAGTAATACAACATGTTGGTCTAAGACACTTGATACCAGACGCCCTTATGTATCATTTGCATTTATTCACCCTCATGTAATTCCAAACCTGAAAGACTTTTTCTTCCGTACAGCACAAAAGAATACATTTTAAAGAATTTTCAACTGTTTTTGTCCATACAAAATAACATTGGACCCCAATGACTTTCATTTTATTTATATATATATACACACATACACACACACACACACACACACACAAATTGATTTTCCAAATATCTTCTTTTGTGTTCCACAAAAGAAAGTAAGTCATACAGGTTTGAAATGACATGAGGGTGAGCAAATGATGACAGAATTTTAATTTTCGGGTGAACATTCTCTTTAAAGTCATTATAATTCAAGGTATACCTTCATTATACCAATATAACCCTAACTATAACTTAGGTTCTCATGTTTAAAAACTACTTTTGCAGCTTCTGCCTGGCATTTTTTGTCACTTTTCTTCTGAAAAAGACATTTCTTCAGAAAAAAAAAAAATGAAACATTAAAAAGAGAATGGTCATTTCCCATTTTCTGTTGTGCAAAGGATTGTGGGAAATATTAGGCTGTAAAGTATGCACAGACACACATTTTGAATCCAGGCATCTACGCTTTCAATGTACTATGAAATGCGCCACAATAATTCTCATCTCACATACTATTAAAAAGGACATAGGGTGCTCTGCCGCCCACTCTCCATGAAAGCAATGATTGACAGCTGATTCCTCTGCTGCAGAACAGTAGGGCTGCTGACACAGCGATGCATTTCATTAAACTCAGCTCTGTTATCATGAAAAGTAATTTACCTAACGTCTGCTCTGCCATCCTATAGTCTGTCAAAAGACCTGATGTGAGTGAGAAAGGAGAGCTGAGGGAAGCAAAGCGGAGAGGGGGTGAAAGAGAATGAGAGACCCTGACATTTGAATAAGACATTCTTCCTGCACCTGAATAACAATAAGGAGTGATTATAGACTATTACATCTGAGGGGGACACAACCTTTGGCCTAAACTGGCCAGCACTGAAGACAAGGCAAATAGAGCCGGACATGGAAATCATAGTGTGATGATGTCAGAAAAAAAAAAGGTTCAAAAGACTGAGACAATACTGAAAATCTGGAATTCAAAATCCAATTTAAACTTGAAAATTAATAATGTTTCAATACTTTGAAAGAATTAAAACAAAGAAATACTTAATAATAAACATTTCAGGTTTTGCACTATTTCTAGGTCACTAGTGAAATAAGTAAATGTGTGACATTGATCATGTGACTCTACACAGACAGATTTTCGTCCATTGAAGCACAAGATCTTTGGATCACCTCAAATCACGCTGGAGAACATGACCATTTTATACAAACTGCTCCCATCAAAGCAAAATCAATCAATCAATCAATCAATCAATCATTTATTTATTTAGGGTTTGGCCTTCAACTTCATGCTTGTACAAAGCTCTGGTTCAGACATTTTTAGTGCCAAAGCCACAGTGTTTGAGACCAAACAATATGCATAAAATCATTTAATCGCCAGCACTGAAAAAAGTAACAATTTCAACTGCCATGATATTAAATCACCTTATTCCTCTCTCTGATATGCCTGAATATTCACCAGCCCGGCAGAAGAGCAGACAGAGGCATAAATGGATGTTTAATTGGGCTTAATTTGTCCTGATTTCCTCTCATTACAGTGCTGCGTCTGTCAGTCAGGAGCTGGAGTAGAGGTGAAGGGTCAGGAAGAGAGAGTGTCGCTTGGTGTGGTTTTAAACGCAGAACAGCTCTCTAAAAGACAGCCTGACTATCACAATCCATGACACCTGCTGCCCAAGACCTTGAGATCGCCTCTATTATCCAGCTCAAATACACTCCTCCAGTCGTTCTCTTTTTTTCCCCCCACAAAAAGCAATCAAAAAACACTCAAACAGAATCATTGTACACACCGTTCACACACACACTCGGTATTCTGATTTAAAATAAAATAAGCACAAACACATTTACGCATAGTCATAATCTGTCTCACAGGGACATCTTTTTTTTTTTTTTTTGAGGGGACATTAAGTGACAGTCCTGGCCCAATTGGTACCCTAGTTGAGAAAACAATAAATAAATAAATAAATAAATAAACCAGTTTAAACCTAGATCATGCCCATTTAATGTGCCCCCCAACTAAATGTATATCAAAGGGGGAAAAAAATTATAAATAAATAAATAAATTACTTACATTTAAAAAAATATAAAAAAAATTATAATAATAAAAAAAACATAAATAAATAAATAAATATAAAAATAATTCTACTTTGCATCACTGTATGGGTACTCTGTGATTTTACCCAGGCCACATGAAGACTTTGATAAGAATTACCAGCAGATTATCAGGTAGTTGAGGGTCAGGGCCTTCTTCAAAGGTGACAGGATGATCCCTCAGTACGACACAAAGCTCAGATGGTCTGTGTGCAGGTGAGCAAGATGATCTAAAGGGACAGCTGATCAAAGCTCAAAGCCTAATCTCAAGAGGCCAAAGAGCAGCCGTGTCTTCACGAGACTCCTCAGCAACGCTTCACTACACAGACACTACTGCCTGGGTCACTCAACAAAATGAACTCCGCTTGGCACTAAGGACAGACAAATCCTATTTTTTGAGGTAAGTCGAGCACCTTGATGAAGATCAGCCCAATGGATCCCGGTCTAAGATGGCTATGAGATCATCTGCCTTGTTTAAATCTGCACGCTAAGTCCAACCAGATGCCGTCCACAAGCCTCTTATACACCTGTGCATCAATCCACACATCCATTTAAACCATTCTGCTGTTGTAATACTGATCTAGCCTCAAGGTTAATGACTTCGATAAGAGCTAGGCCATCGCAGGGAATCTCCAAACTTCAGTTCCCACAAGTCAATGGTACTACAACAGGACCCCTGTGGAAGAAAGTGTCCACTTCATGCAAAACAAACATATCGCTTCTCTCACACCCTGAGAGCAATGTTTTTCCCGCTCAACCTCTTTCTCTCAGAGACAGTTTCTCCAATCTCTCTCAATTTCTCTCTGTCTCCCAGATGACAGCAGTCTGATCATTCACCCTCTTGTTGAACTGCTCTTGGGTGCTGGGCTGGTTTTATAGCAGTCATGGTTGAAAGGCTTTTATACACTGAGTGAGATAGCACTAAGGTGCAGTCATCAGGGGCTTAGGAGAGCAAGTGAGATGTGTCCATCAACAAAACCGAATCAAACCCACACACACACACACACACACACACACACTTATGTGCTTGTTTAGTCCCCTTCTATACAAACCATGAGAGTATCCAAAAATATTCTTGCAAAAACCTTTTGAAGGATTCCTGTAAACAAAGCAGAACCACAGAGAGCTCTCAGCATCGTGAGGATATAAAAACAAATAAAGCATCTCAGCTCAAACACACCAGTGACTATGTGTGTGTGTGCATGTAAAAAGAGTCCATTTGCTTAGGTCACACAGCCCTCAGTGTTATTCTCAGATGACACACTCACTGACTATGAGTAGACTGATAGAGAGGGATATGATCAATGACGTCTACATGAATTGCCATTTATAACCAGGATATTGAAACAGGATATTCAGCAAGAAAAAAAAGTTTGTTTGTTTTTTCCAGTGGGATTTGACTGGATCATGGAAAGTGGACATTACATGCAAGAATGGAGACAGTCAGAGAGAGTGTTTGCCAAAACAATGCCTATAATAGCTATCTTGCAATTTGGTTGTTATTGTTAACTAAAACTAAAAAGTATTAAAAATAATTTGCGTTATCTTAAATACTTATAAAATATAAAAAGCTGAAAAAAAAAAAATAATAATAAATATATATATATATATATATATATATATATTAGATATGTTCAGCTTCGGCCAATAATGAGCCATAAACAAGGAAGCCTGCACTGAGTTCACTACGTATGACAACGGTTCAAATTGTTGAATAAAGTCGTCATTTTTGTTTTGTTTTTGCGCACAAAAAGTATTCTTGTTGCTTCAAAACATTGCTTCAAGGTTGAACCACTGTAGTCACGTTGACTATTTTAACCACCACTTTCAACTACCTTTCTGGACGTCAAAAGGTGCAATGACGTTGCTGCCTATGTGTGGATCAGATACCCTCAGATTTCATCAAAAATATCTTAATTTGTGTTCCGAAGATGAACGAAGGTCTTACAGGTGTGGAACAACATGAGGGTGAGTAAATGATGACAGAATTTTCATTTTTGGGTAAACTAACCCTTCAAATGCAGCATAATTTACTGACAGTGTGTTGAAATGCTAGTGACAAAAATACTAGTGGGATCAGTAACACTTCTAATTGCAACAAGATTTAATCCATATGCAACATTCAATGCATCAGTATCGCATATTTTTAACTGTAAAATATGAAATCTGCAAAGAATGAATATTTTCTAATAGTGTTTCCTCCCGTGGGAGCAGTAGGGGTATATTTATTTGTGTGTGTGTGCCTAAAAACATGAGAGCTGATGAGAAAGTGTGAAAGGGAGCCCCAATTATTAGTGCTCTGAGGTTAGCCTTTAATAACATACAGGGATGTAAACACATCATTAACACAGTAATGAGAGGAGTGGGTTTCAAGGGAAGAAGGAGGGGAGGGAGCGAGAGAATCCGAGTAGATGGGCAGGAGGGCACGGGGCCTCGGGAGGGTAAAGAGATAGTTTGGGGGTATTGCACCTCACCTCTCGCTGCAGTTACAGAGTCATTAGAACCACAGAGAGGGCGTATGGCGAGCAACCCGATGACATGCTACCAGGCTGCTGAAGCACATGGTGCCCTGCTGAATGAGGGAGTAACTTTATACACACACACACACACACACACACAATATTATCGTCCAATGCCCCTAGCGGGCACACAGCTAAATCACACTATTCAACTGCAAAACTGCAGATGCTAGAAATGTGTGGCACAGATAGGAGCATGCTAAAAAAAAGCCCCATTGAGCATGTGTATGCGTGTGCCTAGTCATACAAAAAGGCCAGAACATGGTGGAAGAAAAATATATTTGCCCCTCTGACTCACTGTAACCCTTTTTGTTCTCACACCATGAGGAAGGCTAACCAGAACTGGTCAATTATGGCCAAATGAATAGAAGCACGGTTGTTTCAAATAGATGTGGGTCCAAGGGGCCGACTCAGGCTCCGGCAGAGGGCATCAACAGAATAGTTGGGGTCCCTCGCTTTGGCCTTGCTCATTTTGTACAGAGAAAGAGACGTTTGGAAGCTACAGAAAGATAGGAGTCCATAAAAACGCAGGAGTTCGCAGCTGTCAAAGCAGCCTAATCAGAGCTGGAGATGGAGGTTGTGATGCGAGGCCGGTCTGGGTCATGCTCACACATAGAATACACTGAAAACATTTCATCTCTGCATTGTACACTCTGAAATAGACTGACAGCAGGCAGAAATAGCAGTGGACATGCATATTCCACATATGGACACATACGCACACACACAGAGTACAAATTAACACCCCTGTGAACCCTTTTGAAGTATTACGCTAGGCTTGATCTCTGATGTTAGCACTATCGTTCTTCAATTGTGGAAGCGAGAAGTATTTACCTTTGAGAGCAAGGTACCCATATTACCCATGTCGCCCTTCAACCCGGACGCTTTGATCAGAATATCAGAGTGTAGCAAGAAGTTCAATCACATGACAAATGGTTGGTCTTTTGAGTAGAAGAGTATAAAGAAAGTTGTCATTTTAATCATTTAAAAAAATGTAATAAAGACCAGAAGGATTAAGGGGCCAGTGTCAACCCCCCGCAGAATCCTCTCCCCGATCCTCAATGCCTGATCAAAAACACATCAAAAGAGTTTTTTAACCCTTTAGCCCTATGCTGAGCTAGTAGGCTAAGCTGTTAGCTTGCTAACTGACAACAAACTGAAAATGCAAAAAAGGGAAATTTGTTCTGTTGGAAATTACAATACAAATGTAATACAAATGTAAAATAGAACATATATATATATATATATATATATATATAAATAAAATGTACAGTCAATATAATAGATATTAATTTTGCTCAAAATGTCATTTAACAGTGTTAAATTATTAGTGTTATTAGTAAAGATTAAAACTTATAGAGACCGTCAGATAATGGGAAGTTAATGTAAAATAGGGGAAATGTACAGTATAAATAAATAAAATGTACCATATAAATAACATTTTTTTGGATATTTGCTAAAATTTTAATTTAATAGTGTTATTAAATTACTAGTGTTTTTAAAGATTAAATTTAAATGTGAGCAGGTTAAGTACATCCTAAAGGTATATAAAAGGGAAAAAAAAAAGGGAAAAATGAGAATGAACTATTAAATATTTGATATTGGCCGATATATCTTCAATATATCTAAAAAAACTCTAAAACATCTTGTCTAATATGACGAGATGAATGACGAATGATTCTGATATACTGTGTATTCCTAGTAATATGGAATTTAACATACATGATTAGACATTTCGTGATTAAATCACAGTTAAAAAAAAAAAAATCTATTATTTCAAATCAGGCACTGAACAAAGTACATAAAATTTGTCTCAGCCAATAGAAGTGCATGAAACAGAGGCAGTGGAAAAAGTGCTCATAGTGGTGCCAGTGAAGTATATTCTCACTGATTCTCATAGGCTTGTATCACTTATTTGTATTTGGCTGACATAAACATTGTTGAAATGCTAA
The DNA here is from genome assembly GCA_039654765.1 of Mylopharyngodon piceus. Lineage (NCBI taxonomy): Eukaryota > Metazoa > Chordata > Actinopteri > Cypriniformes > Xenocyprididae > Mylopharyngodon > Mylopharyngodon piceus. The sequence goes on from CM077450.1 coordinate 10,904,827, forward strand.
GATCAGTCTGTGAGGGGGTCTGTGTCCTACATGGTGTCTATTGTCTGGCATTGGAAGCGGAGACAATACACTCCTTTGAGCTGACAAATACAGCCAGACAGTAGAAGGTCGTCTGTGGAGTGGTAGAGAAGGCCTTGTCAACATGACTGTGTAACAATAAGGGTGTATGACACAGGATGTGCTCAGAGGACAGGCAGGAAGTGTCCTTTTGACGACTGGGTAACCGTATTCACCATTGAGAGAAAACAGCAAAACACATTCAGACGTAAAGATAAACATTTCATGGAAGCGTAAACTTGTTTTCTGAGGCACAGGCTACATTTTGTTAATGCACAGGTGAGAAAATGAAGATGAGATATGAGAACGAGTAGCAATCATTCAAAGAAAAGTGGAAACCTGTTTTTCATGTTGTATTGTGTGGGAAATTGTCAATGTCCGCATTGAGGCGGTGAATTTAGAAAAGACCAAATTTAAATGTGAAGTGTGTCGTTATTTCCTTGTCAAAATACTTTTTCCTATCACAGTATATTTTGTCGAGAAAACTAGAAGTAAGCCATTCATGCAGTAGGTTGATTTCCTGAACACTGTAAACACACTTTTAAAAAACTGCTGTTTGTCAGACCTATCCAACATGACAGCTTCAGTGGTGTGCGTCTGTAACATGCATACATGAAACCAAATTGAAAACGATCAATGTTTTGGAAAATTAGTTTGGTACATTGGTGTTTCACAAATCTTGGTGTTCCCAGGCTAAGGCCCAGTACCACTGGTTTTCATTGAATATGACAAATAATTAATCAAGACATTAGAAGAAATCACTGATTAGTCACTTAGGATTACAGAGATTATGAACCACTAGCATTTTCAAAGAAATATTTGAAGACGACCTAACACACATTGAAGACATCACTAGCTTTGTTACTAAAGTATCAGAGTTACTATAGAAATACACAATTTTTTTAAAGTTTGGGATCAGTAAGATGTTTTGTTTGTAAGAAATTAAAACTTTTATTCAGCAAAGATGCATTAAATTGATCAAAATTCACAGTAAAGACATTTATAATGTTAAAAAAAATACTTTTCAAACTGTTCTTTTAAACTTTCTGCTCATCAAATAATCTGAAAACAAACAAACAAAAAAACAATATCAATTCCACAAAAAAATATGAAACACCACAACTGTTTTCAACATTGATAATAATAAGCAATGTTTTTTGAGCACCAAATCAGCATATTAGAATGATTTCATATTAGATAGGATCATGTGACACTGAAGATTGGAGTTATGGCTAGGGATGGGCATTTTTCCAAAATACTGTATTCGAATATTTGGCCTCGTAAAAAAACGAATATTCGAATATTCGTTTATTTAAATGACCTTACGAGAAAGACGTTATTTTTTTAATTCATCATGATTTTGTAACCATTTCTGAACAAGCTTACTATTAGGCAATATACACAACAAGCGTACGTTATATCTTAAGGTTTTCTTTTAGTTAAAAAAGCATTAAACAATATGTGCAAACAAAAAATATAAAGAACAAAAGCATTTAAGCTCAAGCAGCGCGAACGGGAAAAACGCTAATAAAGCAGACAGCGGCAGTTATCGTACAGAACGTACATGTACACTCGAGTCAGTATATGGTTATCGTGTTTATTGTTTCACATGTTCATGTTGAGAAAAACAATATCCACATGCTCGGGTGAGAAAACGAGCTGCGCTGACAGACGATGCAGAAGACACAAAGATAACGGTGTGCTAAGCTAAGTTTCTAACAGCAGCACTTTGTGTTTTCGTAAATATGTCTCCCTCGACGAAACTTAAAGGAAGCATATGTCTCGAGATCATTTTGCTATCAGATAAGTTATCTTTTCTGCTCACTTGGGGTACAGCTGCGTTTACCTGTCGTGAATGCAGTGATGGACAGCTGTCTTTCCTCATTCGACGGTTGTTTTGATCTCATGTGCTTTCTCATTATGGTGGTGATATTATGATAACTCGGTTTCATTAATTCATTTGATCAAAAATAATTCCATTTTGTAGGATTATTATTATCTATAAGTAATTCCAAACTTCGCGAGGCAGAGCAGACGACAACATTATGTGACGATCAAATACAATAAACTTGTTAAACACACTTCACAGCGCCACCCAGTGCATTTAGTTATAACTGCGAGCTTTAGTGCTTAGGATTTATCATGGATTCACTGCATTTACGGCCAGCAAAGCAACATAGTAAAATTCGAATAGTATTTTTATTTTTTGAATATTAATTACAGATCGAATATTCGACTATTTGTGCACACCCCTAGTTATGGCTGCTGAAAATTCAGTTTTGCCATAACAGGACTAAATTACATTTTAAAATATATTAAAACCAAAATTTAAACTATAATGATATTTCACAATATTACTGTTTTTACTGCATTTTTGACCAAATAAATGCAGCTGCTTTGGTGAGCATAAGAGACTTATTTTAAAACCATTTTTAAAAATCTTTATGACCCCAAACGTTTGAATATTACGTCAAATAATTTGCTACAATACTGAGCAGGCAACACAGTCCTTTTTTCTCAACAACCCAATGTCACTGCTCACACATACTGTACATAAATGACGTGCCCACTTGCCCACCTACAGTCACTCATGTGGCTTTTAATGTGCACTAGTCATCTTTACTTCATTACCTCACTCCAGACACAATTATACAGGTAGTATGCTAATATTTAATATAATAATGCCACACAGTCACTTTAATGTTACAGACACCAGCAACATGTGATTTGTGCTCTAACTTCTACTTAATGAAATCACTGTGGTACAGAATGGTTACCATGTTCATATACCATGATTTTGATAAGGTACAGTGTCAGCATACATTGTTAGTTCCATGGTACACATCTGAAAAAACATAGTATTATCATGATACTGTAATTTTTGCACCGATATACTGTTTGTATTTACAGTCTATTTATGTGTTCTATATGTACATTTATAATTTGTACATAATGTGCTAATAGTTTAATGTCCCTTAGTGAATATATATACCAAGATTTCTCCAAAGCTATATTTGAGGGAGCTATATTTGCCCTGCAAAGAAATTACAACAAACTGACTTTGACTTGACACCTTAAATTAGATACATTTTCAGGGTTTACAAGTCAAAAGGCATCCATGTTTCTGAAAAAGGCTCTGTTGTGTTAGTAGGGAATAGTGTAATAGATTAATAATATAATAGTAGATTATTAGGCTAAATTCTGTAATTGAAATTTCATTGTCAGATTGATGAATCAAGATCAATCACCCTTAGTAGGATTTAATGTTTTAAGAACAGGTGCTGTGTACAGTGTCATGCATTACACCATTATTCCAGTATGTATTGTGGTTAGTCTTTTTGCCTTCATTAAAAAAAAGGGAAAGAAATTCTCCCATTAATTTCTTCTGATGAAATAATTCACTTGCTCTAGGTTGAGGCAGGGGCATAAATCCCAGTGCATTAGTAGACTCAAATTTATGAAATAATGTAACAGTGAGGAAACCTGGAAATATGCTTTACAAATTTAAAAGGCTCCCCTGCTGACATCTTTCTAAATGACCCTGACATAGGTGTAACAATAGCTGGCAGTCACTGGAGACAAAGCATTTCATCAGTGGGGTTACATCAGACAAGGCCCATGGGTAAAACCCACAATAAGCAGCTAATCTCCTAATCCACCCAAATTATGCCCATCACCTTTCAATGATGATTGCACAGGAGGAGGGAATTATAATCTCCTGATGAGTTTTGACCAGGGATACAATATGTGAGTGCTGTGATTGAATTCATTGCTCTTTGTACATGGAAGTGACTTTTTTGACAGGAACAGTGCTAATTGATCAACAGAAACTAGACTGTAAATGAGCCAGAGTTAGCCATAAAGGCTAACATCTGTTGTCCCTGGCCAGTTCTTAAAAGGCAACCTAATCTTAAAAAAAAAAATAAGTTTTATTACAAATATAGCACTTAAAACACAATACAATCAAGGAAAAATTGATAAATATATATATATATTAAAAAACAAAAAAACAAAGATAAAAATAAAATAAAAATGACAGACAAATCATATACTAATGCTCACATAATTGGTTATTGACAAGCCACAGCTACAATTTAACAGTAACAAGATGGTAAGTATTAATTTCTCTAATATACACTGGCAAAGAGTTCCATTCTTTCGAAGCAGTTACACAGAAAGTGGACTGACTAAAAGTACTTTTACAAATTATGACAATACAGTCCCCTCTAGTCATTCCTCTTGTAACTTGAGTATTACTTCTTGCGTTATGAATTTGTTAAAAGGAGAGGGAGCAATATTATTCTGAATCTTAAAAACAAGGCAAAGATTTGCATATTTAATTAAAGTCTCCCAACTTAAAACTCTATATTTATTTAAAATTAAACAAGTATGGAAGCTTTTATGTCTTTGATCTAATAGGCCACGTTCACACAGTCATTTTTTGGGATTGACAACCGCATTTACTTAACAGGTGTGAGTCTCGAAATGTCTCGTTCACACAGCAACTTTCAGTAGCGTTTGGAACACTGTCTGTATGAACGTACAGCGAGTGTCAAGCCCGTATTCTCTTACTAGTAACCATGACGACAGTGATCAACGTAATATTAAAGATGGCGACGTCCATAAAACTGAAAAGTATTATCACTTTTCACATGACAAGAGTGACTAACTGAACCGCGAGTTCATCCATCAAAACTTCATTAACCAACAGCAGCATGTAAACACGCACTAGCCGGAGACTTTAACCGCTGCACACGCGTGTCACGTCCTTTGCGACATCTCGCGCATGACACTGCATTTGAAAAGAAACACAAAACTGACATGAGCTGCTCCGGTGGAGAACAGTGACTGGATCTAACACCTTAAGATGACGCACAGCTCACATCTCTGTCGCAGCAAGTTACTGAAAGTGAAACCACACACAAAACACCTTAGGAGAGCGGCTCTCTCGCACTGTATGACGTGACAGACAACTAGTTGTCCAGTCCTGTTCCGTTCACACAGCGCAAATATTCCGAGAATGCGGTTGTGAGTCCTGAAAATGTGTAAAATGATGGATAATCATTGCATTCATACATATCATAGCAAAACCAGGACTCAATTAATTTCTAATAAATCTAAAATTACTTAAACTAAACCTAACTTGTTGGGACATTTTTCTTACATGTGTCCCAAATTAAAGATTAGAGTCAATCCAAACACCCAGATATTTAATCTAATTGGCAATCTGTAACTTTTGCCGTGATAACACAATATCAGGTTCTGAAATTCTACATGGCTGTTTAAAGAAACACACCCTAACAGTTTTATTAACTTTTATCATAAGACATGATTGATATAACCATTTAGCAATACTCATTGCTCTGGTGAGTTTGGAAGCAACATCCTCACCAGAGCAACTATGCACATATATCACAGCATCATCTACATATAGCTGGAACTCTACTTCAGGGCAAACTGAGGGCAAACCATTGATGTACAAACTAAATAACAACGGTCCAAGTATGGATCCCTGTGGAACACTCGTATCAAAAACAGAGGAATTGTGATCATTAAATTTCACATATAGTGCTCTTCCTCTTAAATATGACTTCAAGAGCATTGGTTGAAAAGTCCAGTCGATAATTATTGCAATGTTACAAATAAATTTAGACATAACCAGTGTTGGGGAAAGTTACTTTTAAAAGTAATGCATTACAATATTGTGTTACTCTCTTTAAAAAGTAACTAATTGAGTTACTTTTATGGAAAGTAATGCGTTATGTTACTTTTGCTTTACTTTTTCTCACATGGGCTGGACTTGGTTGTTTGTTTTTTTTAATAACAAAAAAGTTCTATTTTTGCCAAATGCCAAGGCCCTTTGACACCAAAAGTGAAATGATGCAAGAGAAAAAAAGTTCAACAGTCTTACTTCAGCAATAAAAACAAAAAAATGAAACACAAATGTATTAAGCAGCACAACAATAAAGCAGCCAATAAATGGGAAAACAAAGTAACTTGTGTTACTTATTTGAAAAAGTAACTGATATTTTGATTACTCGTTACTTGGAAAAAAGTAATCTGATTACGTAACTCATGTTATTGTAATGCGTTACCCCAACACTTTGCATCACAATATTATAACTGAATGGATTTTCATTTTAAGATTTGCTAAAGATTACATTCATTTTATTATTAGTGAAGATCACATCTAACGACCGTTATATGATGGAAAAGTAAAGCAAATAAAAATACAAGTAAAAATAGAGGAAATTAGCCTGAATGATCAAATATCAAATATCAGTTGATACATATCCAATATTGACAAATGGAAATAATATCAGGATATTACTGATATAAGTCTATGGCGGTAAAACTTGATCAACTGTCTGTCAATACTGCATTTCAATAATTGCACTAACTGCAATAATAATGAATCATACAAAATAGCAAAATAACTGAATCAAACAGGATCACATGTTATAATGTATAGATTTGAACATCTGCCATAGAAAAATGGTCAACACCTAGAATGTCTACAGGTGAAAGAGTACTTTCAAAGTGTACATGAATGAAAACAGAAATCTTTAAATGGCAAATGAAATAACTAAGGACAGTCTGCATTTTACACCAGTTATTTAAAAAAAAAAAAACAATGTTATAATAACACAATTTTGACTTTAAACTGCTACATTAGCAAGACTAACATAACCCACACATGATTGAGAAATATAATAATTTCTACCGATTTACCTGTCAATATATGCAATAGGCGCAGTGGTCAGTGCCACACGCACACATATAAGCAAATATACACACACCACTGTAATTAGTAAACTTCCTGACTTCCTTATCCTGCTGCTGTCCCAGCAGCCCACCTATTGAAGTCCTGCTCCAAAGAAGTCCTCTCCTCCCTGGTCACAGCGTACAGGGAGGGGAAGCACCTGTCTGCTGAATGCTGGGTAACCCAGATAATGGGACTACCAGGAGAGGCGGCGTCTGGTCAAATATTAACCCCCTACTGAGGAACGTCTGTCTAGACACACCTAACATTAGACAGCTAACTTTATGTGAAAGAAAAGTATGAGGTTTCTATGCCAATCTGTCGTAGCAGTTTCTCATTTGTTATTAAAAGAAAATGCTAAAATGTTTTTGCTAAAAAAAAAAAAAAAAAACCCACAGCAGAAAATGTTTAACTGAGCAGATTTTTTCACCCTAAGCATTAAAGTAGTCTCTGAAAAGCAGAAGCACTAGCATTTATGTTTTTAAGCACAACAGCTTGTAAAAGACGCTCAGGACTCTGTGAGTTCTATTCAACACTAAGTCCTCTTACACTACTGACACACACAAACACATTTGTGTTCATTCGGTTGTTATCTAATTGACTGTACTTAGTCCTAACAAAGACACCAGCTGGTGTGGGCTGGTGCACCGGGCAGGTGTCTAACACCCTCTAACACTCAGGTTCACTCATACACATTAGTGGGACGCCAGGAAAGGTGGGGCATTACATTAATGACATACCTTTCAGAGGGTGAATAATCTGGTAGTCTAAAAATTGTAGTTACCAACTAAATTCACAAAATATTAACTCGAACAAAGTCAGTCTGGTACTAAGGCTGACTTCTACCTGTGACGAGTATGGTCAATTAATTGACTAGTTTTCCAACAACTAACGCTCAACTAATACTCAAAATGAGAGTTAGTTGACATGTAGGTGCAACGTTATGTAGAGTCAACAGAATATCTAAAGGGGACCATCAAAATAAAGTAGGGCTGGGACAATACATCGATGCATCGCGAATCGAGAAATGATTCTGGATCGATTCTGATATTTTCCGTATGTATCGCGATTCTCTCTCAAATCGATTCTGAGCTTAGTTTTTAACAGCAGATGGCACTGCATGCTTTAGAAACAGCCTTTCACTCCTTCCATCCAATTCCTTACACACACCACTTGAATCTTCTATAAAATAACCATTCTGTAAGTTTGAAAAGGTTGAACCGAATTACAAGGGTGTTTGCAGTGGGATTTCAACATTAATCTCGCGTCATAAAAGCATTCTGGGGTGCAAGTACATTCTCAGACTCAGCCGAATGCACGAGCAGTCTTTGTGAGCATTTGAGCATGTGGTCAAAAAACAGCCTAGAGCGCCATCTGCTGTTAAAAAACTAAGCTCAGAATCGATTTGCGATGGATTTGGAAAATATCAGAAACGATCCACAAATCGCGATGCATTGATAGTATTGTCCCAGCCCTAAAATAAAGTGTAACCAATAATAATAATAAACCACGATAACTGATGTGTGCATCCACTGGCGAAATATGCAAACCATTTAGAACAACAGTCATTTGGGTACTTCATGGATATTTGATTTTGAACATTCATAATTTTATACAGGGGTGCCCAAGTCCTATTCCTGGAGATCTACCTTCCTGAACTGTTCACCTCTAACCCTGATCAAACACAAATGAACCAGCTAATTAAGATCTTCAGGAGCACTTGATAATTAGAGACAGGTGTGTTGGATCAGGGTTGGATCTGAACTCTGCAGGTAGGTAGATCTCCAGGAACAGGACTGGGCACCCCTGATTTTATACAACCCTTTAAATCATCAACATTCCAAATCACCATACTGTCCCACTGCCGTTGGAGGTGACAGTGGGCCACACAACAAAAAAAATATATGGATGTTTGTTGCTGGAGGACACATTTGCATAGTGGATTCTGTGGGAGGCTTAAGTGTGTGAGTTGTGTTTGCTGGTGAGTGGATGAGGGTGGATGAGACTGTGTAAGTGTGTATTTGTCAGGGTTTTGATGATGTGTAGGATCTGGTACAATTGAAAAATGTTACTGATTCCTCCCACTTGATTAACAGTAGGCCCACTAGTGTTTATTTCACAACACTCTGCATAATATGCTGGTGGAGGACAGGATCCATATTCAGTTATACATTGGAAAGTATAGGACACAAGTACCGGTTTGAATCCATGTGAAACACTGCCCTGCATAATGTACAGTATTGGCAGAGAGAGATTTATGTTATATGAAAGCAAAATGGTCATTTATACTGACATATAACCAAATGAGTCAGAATTGAAGCAAAATCAAATTGAATCAAAGTTACTAATTTCACATACAAAGCAGGTGTTTATATAGAAGTCTTAAAGGGATGTGGCAAAGAAAAAATAGTTACCATTGTTCAGTGAATTTTCGTGGGCAAAATCCAGTCATTTCAATAAGAATCCACATGATTTCGCATTGGGTTTAAGTTGGTCACCACGCTGACCAACAGAAAGCTGCTTGGTTTGAAAGTGATTTCTGTGTGAACTGTGCTTCGCTCAAATTTCACTAATTCTTCAAAGGATATAAAATGAACACAAAGTAAAATTCAGTTCACCTCATGCTTTCAGTGGTTGATAATAGCTCAATGCTAAATGAATCAGGCAAACACTACTGACTTTTGTCAATATGCTGTATTCTATACACCTCATTTGCATAGAAAAAGGCATGTTTATGCTGAAAATAATGTCAATTACTTAATTTAAAAACTTGTGGCGCAGCGCTATTCCAGTTTAAGATGAATTGTTGATGGTTCATGAGCAAGATGCAAGGTTTTATACAATCAAACACCATGTGCAAAAGTGGTTGCAGTTTGCCATTTTAATCCGTGTATTTGGTAAGAGAACATCAGAAATTTAGACTACAAGCCTACAAAGCATCAGAGAAAAGCAAAAAGAACTTTGTAATAGTCAAGTATTCATGTGTTAATGTCGGCAGGAGTCAGGCTGAACTGCATTAGAGGAGGAGAAATGGGCTTAGGGAGGAAGAACACACTCACCCTAGCCTATACAGCGTACTGCACCCAGAGAGCCAATCACGAATGCATTGAAAAGTCCCCTCACTGCAATTATTCAGCAAGCAAGCTACGATGATACAGAACAAGGTGGAGGGAAAGAGAGAGGGGGCAGAGAGGAGAGGATTACTGTGCAGGCCACTCACACACACATGCAATCCTAAAACGGTAGCACTCTAAAAGTCCACAGTCATGACTAATTCAAAGCTTTCCCCTGCTATTGCTATCTGAGATCTGTTTTTCAAAAACAGAGTTGCTGAAGGGGGAAATCAGTCTGACTGGCACACACACATTAAGGCTCTGTTCCAAAAACCTAGTGTGCTGTATTGCTGTCTACTGCCTAGGCAGCATCATTGAAATATAACCTTTTAAGTGACTAAATTTAACAACCCAGGCATTTTTGGAAAATATGCATGTTGTGATATTTCCGAAAAATGATATCATGTTGCTTCTTGCACGTTTCACAATACTTTCAAAGTGAAATGTCCAGAGAGTTGCACTAAAAGAGAGTTCTTTTTTTTTTCCCGAAACAGATGAACGTGAATCTGGCAACGTTTCTCTACGTTCTCTAGTTGTAGTACATATTGTGGCAGTTCAAAAATGAAATGTCCGGTAAATGCTACTAAAAGATTAAAGGGTTAGTTCACCCAAAAATGAAAATTCTGTCATTAATTACTCACCCTCATGTTGTTCCACACCCATAAGTCCTTCGTTCATCTTCGGAACACAAATTAAGATATTTTTGATAAAATCCGATGGCTCAGTGAGGCCTGCATTGACAGCAAGATAATTAACACTTTCAGATGCCCAGAAAGCTACTAAAGACGCATTTAAAACAGTTCATGTGACTACAGTAGTTCAACCTTAATGTTATGAAGCGACAAGAATACTTTTTTTTGCACCAAAAAAACAAAATAACGACTTTATTCAACAATATCTAGTGATGGGCAATTTTAAAACATTGCTTCATGAAGCTTCGAAGCTTTACGAATCTTTTGATTCGAATCAGTGGTTCGGAACATGTATCAAACTGCCAAAGTCACGTGATTTCAGTAAACGAGGCTTTGTTACATCACAAGTGTTTCGAAACGTTTTGAAATTTCAATGGTTCACCACTGGGGGGCGTGACTTTGGCAGTTTGATACACGCTCCGAACCACTGATTCGAATCAAAAGATTCATAAAGCTTCGAAGCTTTATGAAGCAGTGTTTTGAAATCGCCCACCATATTGTTGAATAAAGTTATTTTGTTTGTTTTTTTTGGCGCAAAAGTATTTGTCACTTCATAACATTAAGGTTGAACCACTGTAGTCACATGAACTGTTTTAAATACGTCTTTAGTAGCTTTCTGGACATCTGAAAGTGTTAATTATCTTGCTGGCAATGGAGGCCTCACTGAGCCATCGGATTTTATCAAAAATATCTTAATTTGTGTTCCGAAGATGAACGAAGGTCTTATGGGTGTGGAACGACATGAGGGTGAGTAATTAATGACAGAATTTTCATTTCACTCTTTAATGCTCTCCCAGGTTTGAAAACACTAAATCCAATCATAAACCTAACCGATAGTGTAACAAAATAAAACAAATAAAAATGCAAGCATGCCATTTTAAATCAGTGCAAGTGCAACGCTGTATCAGCTGAGCTACCGAGCAAGTTTACTATGTTTAATGAAGCTGGTTATGTGATGCAAATGTCAAAATGTATTTAGTTTACAAATCATTCAAAGTATAAAACATAGTATTGTGCAAAAATATGTCTTTATTAATCAATAATCTGCCCCTGTAATCACAATTTGTGTGAAAAGGAATAAAAGGTGTTTTACTCCCACTAGTGTTTATTTTAGCTGGAAACTGCAGTAAATTTTATGTAAAGGTACATTTTTGGATTTCAGCAAAAAGATTTTTCCAATGAGCCTAGGTTGAAATTTAAACACTCTACATGGGCAAGCCCCACCGATATTGAAGTTAAACACATGGGGCACTGAAAATTGATTTTTATAGAATTTGAGGTTAGCATGTTACTAAGCTAAAACCACCATAATCTAGCACAGAAATGCCTAGGACACGCAATTATTGTGTAAAATTGTCCATTTTTAAATGGATTAAACTATTTTTTTTTTTTTTAGAATTTTGTTCAGAATAAATGAAATAGCTGACATTCACTGTGGTTAGCGCAATGAATTCTGGGATTGGCTGCCTTAGATTCTGGCCAAAACAAGCCAATATAATATAATAATCTTTGACTTTGTGGGGTCTTTTACTTGGACCCCACAAGGACAAAATCTTTTATGTGAGACTAAATGTTGACTCAATATACTATCGTTCTTCCCTACACTATACCTAAACCTACCCGTCACTGGAACCTATCCCTAAAAACCTACCCGTCACAGGAACCTAACGTAATTTTAACATTCTATTTACATAATTAACATTATTAACTTTTATATATATATATATATATATATATATTAAATAAAGAATGTTAGAATTACATTAGGTTCCTGTGACGGGTAGGTTTAGGTATAGTGTAAGGAAGGGCCGTACTATAGTGACTTTTAGGATTTTGTCAAACATTCTTATATATGATTTTTAAGATGCTGTCTTAACTGAAGGACCCCACAACGTCGTAAATTCCTGATCTTACTATCTTAGTGGGGTCATTTGAGTGTGTGTGTGTGTGTGTGTCATGCTCGGTATGTCCACATTCGAGTGTGTGTGGGTGTGCTTGTGTGGGTGCCAAGCTCCGTTACTTTGTCCAGTCAAAGTCATTATATGTTCACCAATTCACTAAACTTAAACCTGGAAAAGGTACATTGAACATAATAAAACCCAGACTGAACTGAGGATCAGTATGATTGTACTCAGATGTGTCCATCACTCACTAAGCGAGAGACGCCTCATTCATGTGCACAGACACACACACAAAAGCAGGGAGGAGGTGCGTGACCTGCATGACATGGGTTGCAATCTGTGCTTGTTAATAGGAAGTGACATCTGCACGACCCATGGCATGTTTAGTTCACTGCAGTCCTTCCTATCCGGCCAGCCAAACACAGGGCAGCCGGTGCTGGCTTTAAGGCAAGGTGTTTGTGTACGTGTGTATGTGTGTGTGTGTGTGTGTGTGTGTGTATGTATGCGTGCGTGTGTCCCGAAACCAACCACACTGAAAGCTGCACTCAGACAAGAAAATAACTGAAAATTGCATGGAGAGGACTGAAAAAGACTGGAATGCAGGGAAGACGTTTGGCATTTGAAGACGCTCGCAAAGAGTCAGCACTCGGTGCGCAGCTCAGCTTTACACACTAACACTGAAAAAAAAAACAAGATGATGACCGAGTGTATTTGCTGCAAGTGTGGGAGTGTCCATTGAACCTTTTCATGCTTGTATTCTGCTGTATGTTTTGCTATGCTATGCAGGCGGCTCCTACCACCTGAGTTGGTTTAGTGCTCAAAGAAAATGTCAAAAGAGCTAGTAGATTGAGACGGTGACTAACCTTCATGCACATTTTGAAACTTACTGACCCCAACTTGTCATTGAGTCAATCAAACTGTACTGAAGCGACAACTAAAATCACATAAATGACATAATAAAGTGTCAGCAAACAAGACAGAAATGGTTTACTTGGCAGTGCAGATATGAGGATAATAGAAAAGTTAAAAAAGGAGTTTGAGAGGGAACTTTGAGGAATAGATTACTCAAAAATGAAAATGTTTAAGCAAACTATGTCATCATTTATTCACCCATGTGACTTACTGCCATTGAATACAGCTGTCAATTTTATCAAAGCCCACTTTTTGAATGAATGAATGAGTGAATGAATGAATGATTCCTACAGAGTTCTGAAGCAATATGATAGCTTTGAGTGAGGAACAGAGTGAAACAGAAATTTTTGACATACATTCTAGCTTTCCTTGGAACATAGCAATGCTGTAGAGAGAAGTAGCAGTGTTCGATTTGTAAAGTCATTCTTTTGAGTCCAATCTTTGTAATTGAATCAGTTAAAAAAATATTTCAAAATTTGTTCATGAATCGGACTAATGTAGTTCTCATGCAATTAACTATGACTTATTGCAGCAACTAACAATGCACTGTAAGGGAATTATTATAAAGTAATGCAATATTATAAATAAATGTAATAAAATTTAGTTAATAATAACTTACATTTTGAATCCTTTTTTGAAGCTTAAACACTTCAATACCCATTCATTGTGAATGCATAGAATAGACTGATCAGTTACATTTAAAGGCACAATATGTAGGATTTTTGGATTAAAATATCCAAAAACCACTAGAACAATGTTATATATTTTGTTGACTTGTGTACTTACATTATCCCAAATGTTTCCAACAATGTTTAAATCCAGAGAAATAAGCAATTTTAACCAGGACACAGGCTGCGTCGCCTATCAATGACATACCCGCGTTACCCTCGATTTTTATTTTGTAGAAACCAAGGAAACACCAAAGACGCTTTAATGTATTATGTGTTTTATTAGACAGGTGAGCAACTGTTTGATACATTCATCAACAGAAAACTAATCATGTTATATAGCTCAACACAGTAAGTCTCATTGTTTAAATCTCGTTTTCTTGATTTACAGCGAGTACAGAGTTTTACCATGCCTAATATCTATCTAGCTTGTGCAGTGAGCAACAAGTGTCTCATAGCAGCCACCGAGCGAATGCACAGAGTAGCATTATAACAACTTTCAACACACAAATGTAACTAATATGATATAACAGCGCTGCTTTACCCCACGTACTCATGACCGAAAGAAGCGGAAGCGGCGACTGTGGCATAATAAAAGTTCCACTGCTGTCGAGCTGTGTGTCGCACTCGTCTCTCATTATCAATCACTCCAATGGCCTTGTTCAGCTACAACATCACACGGTCCTGCTCGGCTTCATACTACAGTAACGTTAATAATCTCATCCATGATTTCTGCCCGAGTCCCGTCCCGATTCTTTTCCACTGGCTGTAGATGTGAAGACAACAAATCCCATGATTCTGCGAAATCAAGGCGTCATCAAGCTACGCCTTTGTTTTGAATAAGCGACTGCTAGCGACGAAAATTTACATATTGTGGCTTTAATTTATTTCTCCTTTTTTATTTCCACAGAAAACAAGGGTTTGGTATGAATTAAGGGTGAGTAAATTTTATTTTAAGGTGAAGTAATCCCTTAAAACAAACAGAAATTGCTGCCAACCTTCAGCACTGACAGAACACTAAACGAACACACAAATCCTACTATGCCAAACGAAACATCTGCCTTACAGTAAATCAATTAGGTCTACTGAACAACCTTAAGTCAAGTACTTAATATTCACAAGCAAAGCCCTTTCAGATCACTTCTACAACCCCAACACATTAAAGACTAAATGAGGACGTGCATAATGCATATTCACCATTTTATGGACTTGAATTGAATATTGTACAATACACTTCATGAATGTTTCACCGTGATCTAACCAGGTGTGACGGGTCAGGGTTCCAGGTTTTTCCTCCAGGTTTCCAATGACAAGTGGTTACTGATCTCTGATTTCTGAGTTACGTTTATTAAAACGTATTGCTTCTGGGTGAACAGAATTTAAGTCACTTCTGAAAAACTGCTCATAGAGACTGTTGTGCCCTTATTTTTGATGCTGGTCTATAATTGTGGTATCATATGCTACCGTTCAAAAGGGGTCGGTAAGATTTTTTTAAATGTTTTTGAAAGAAGTCTCATTCTCACCAAGGCTGCATTTATTTGATCAAAAATACAGTAAAAACAATAATATTGTCAAGAATGTCACTTAAAAGTCAAGTCACCTTTATTTATATAGAGTTTTATACAATACATATTGTTTCAAAGCAGCTTCACAATAATAAACAGGAAAATAATGATCCATGATGCAGACTTCATCAAATGAGACAAATTCAAAATCTCTACAGAAGACAGTAGTGTCATTATTTAGCTTAAGTCAGTTGTTGATTCCATTCAGTTCAATAACTGTGTCGAAGCTGAATCGGCTTTAAAGCAGCTCTGCAGAAAACGGTGTCATTGTCTAGCTCAGTTCAGTTCCAGTTTTGTTCTCATCCAATAGAGTCAGTAAAAAATGATCACAATTTAAAATATCTGTTTTGTATTTTAATATATTTAAAATGAAATTCATTCCTGTGATGAATTACATATTGTAATTCATTCATTCTGTACTTTGACAAATAGAAAGTTCTAAAGAACAGCATTTATTTAAAATAGAAATCTTTTTTAACATTATAACTGTTGTTACTGTCACTTTTGGTCAATTTAATGCACCATTTAGATATTAATTTCTTTGAATGGTAGTTCATATTTCAAATAAGATCCTAAATGGCAAAAAAGTCACTTTACCTGTTGGTAAGAAGACATCTAATTATATACAGTAAGTGTGGCTTTTGACCAGAATGACCACTTAAGGAAGTGACTATGTCACATAAATTTTTTTTTTTTTTTTTAAAATCAAGACCCAGGCAGTTCCTCTGACTTTGGTTGGTTCACGTTGCAGAAACGGGAAGTGGGCTCTGGTCCCATCTACCCCTCATCTGTACTTTCTTGAGTCTAACGCAGAGAGGCTGGTCTCATCAGTGGTTGAAAAGCCCACCACCGGTGATATTTTAGCACTCGGGAGAGATAATAAAAGGCAAAATCAAATCATTTGATTAAAGTTGAACTAGGAGTGCGGGACCCCTGCCTCTGTTAACAACTGAAGCCCTTCTATCAGGAAATCAGACGGTCAATCAGAATAATTTGGCTGCTGTGATGATGACATCCCCAGCCTGAACATACCCCCAACTGTGTGTGTGTGTGATCATCAGTGAATGGAGCGGTGAGAATGCTTTCCACAAAAATAGTATGCAAACACACACACACACACTCTGGGTGCTGAATATTGAGGAGGAGGGAGTGTGTTTGTGTGATGGTGATTTGGAGTCTGAGTAGTTGAGGGCAACAAATGTGCGTAATCCACAAATATATTCTGAATTCCAGGGTGCAAATAGTGCAATTGACTGTGAGAGGACACACACACACACACACACACTTAACCCCACAGAGACAAAGCCACGGACGAGCAGGCCAGTGTGCCTGAGGATACTGTAGTTACTATAACACTGCTCAAATAAAATTGTCTTGTGTGCTGTGCTGACAGGTGCTTACACACACATAGGCTGCATCCGAAATCACATGAAAAACAGTATGTGACAAAAAAGTATGTCAGAATTTGCAATACTCATAAAAGAGTGGCAAAAAGTACTGGGATGACCTACTATTTCCAGCAAGATTCTGAAGTGTGCATACGATGGACACTTTACTATCCCATGAGGCCAATGGAGAGGATTTGTGAATGGCAGTGAAGCAACGCAACTGACTCTGGTAGGTCACATGATAAGACAACATGACGGATGAAGCACGTCTGAATTACACTTATGGCACTTTTCCACTGCATGGTACAGTTTGGTACGGCTCGGTTCGGCTCACTTTTTGGCGCTTTTCCACTGCATGGGACGGCTCAGTACGGCTCGCTTAAATAGTACCACCTCGGTTGAGGTTCCAAGCATGCCGTACTGATACTAAATGTGAGTGTAAACACTGCAGATCACTGATTGGTCAGAGAGAATCGTCACTACCAGTGTCATTGGATTTGAAACATGAGACACCAAACCCGCTAGATTTAAATAGAGAGTAACAGCCACCGCAGTATCATTTGTTCGAGAAACGACTTGCTTTAAAAGACCGTTGCCCGTAACTTGAAAAAAGAAATGGCTGTACCGTGGTCAGTAGACGAGGAGCAGATCCACAACAGTAGAGGCGGCACAACTGTACAATCAGTCTATAATCCCACCCACTTTGAAGCAGTACTAAACTGCAGTGGAAAAGCAAACCGAAAGCAAAGGGAGCCGGGCCGTGCCGTACCAAGCCGAGTAGTACCACGCAGTGGAAAAGCGCCATTACACTACACCCAGTCATACTATATAGAACTTACTTTTTTTAGCAGCTGCAAAGTAATTAGTCTATTTATTCAAAATAAGTACCTACACAAGATCAAATGCGATTTCGGATCCAGAAAACACAGGCTAGGCTGTTTTTAAGCAAATACTAACATACTTACTGAATAATACACACCACTTACATAGGATGCAAATAGTATATATAGAATATGTAAAACAGTATGTAGTAGTGCACAAAGACAAATGCTTCAAACAGTACATTGCTGTCACATGATCCAGCAGTGGTGGAGCAGTGGTGTCCAGACAGAAATAAAAACATTTAATCATTTTAATAACATTTTGGATTTTTCTCAATTCTTTTTTTTACTTTTGACAGTCCAATTAAATAATGAGTCAAGAAAAAGAAGTTAAAAGTTGATATTACTTTTGATTAATGGTCTTAATCCAGGGATTCCCAAACTTTTTTTGTCAGCCAAACCCCTTTAACCTAAAATATTTACTTGTACCCCATAAGATTTTAAGTTAATATTTCAGTAATTCAACACATTTCACTGTAAAACTGAACAGTGAAATTAATTATATGAAATGAGTTTGTTTCACTCAAATAATAATGAAAGTTCATTGTACTTAATAGGAAAAAAGTTGCATGAACTCAAAATTTCATTGTAGTAAGCTGAACTTAATATGACTGAGTTGAGATTTCTCAGATTTCTAATTCCCAGCATGTTTTGTGTCAGACTGTATAAATAAATGTTGAAATTAAGTGTTATTTTTGTGTGTTTTTGCACAAGATTAACATAGGGAGACATAAATTAGTGTTTAATGTTGTGTTATGTTGGGATTTACATGGGGTTCTGTTATGTTAGTTATGTAGGGTTACCATTGTGGTGAAGAGTAGAGCCTGTGGTTAGGTTGAGGATGGGTTGTAAAACTTTTAAGACCATATACTGTATGTTGTTTGATTAAATACATGCAAGTATATAATAACAGTCTCTTTGATAGTTATAATAGCATGTTATTTGTTATCTAACATTTAACCAAGATCTAAATGTGATGTAAATGTAAATGAACTGTATGTAATTAACATTATGATGAGTGGGGCGAGGCTGAGAACTGTGGGGATGCCGGTGACGCGATTGTTAATGAGAGACACCTGTGCACCACACTGGCCTTGCTCTGTTTCCACGGCTCTCGGCCCCGCTCCACTTGTCACAAAAATTTTAAGTTCTACTAACTTAAAATAAATGAGTTTGTTTACTTAAATGTTTTAAAGTAATAAGTTTCCCCAAATCTTTTGAGTATTCTGAACTTATTGAGTTTTACAGTGTGTACACAGCTCTCTAATGTCTGTTAATGGTCACATGATATACAAGTAAACAAATAGCATTTAAGTTTTTAGAAAGTGCTTTATTTTGATTGTTTTTCATTTAAAATGATCCATTTTCAGCTTAAATTTTTTATAATTTAATTAATTGTTAGCTTTCCATCAACTCATGTCTTAATGTAATTTCAAAGTTTACAAAATAAATAAATAACTTCTGTAATCTGACACATTTCTGTGTGAAAGTGAAACAAAATATTCACGACAATATGGCTAGAAAATAAGGATAAGGACAATAAGAGAATATTACTAGGGGAAAATTTAATTGTGATTCCAGATTGGCTTTAAGCTCAAAGTGAGCACATTGCATCGTGGGACTTAGTATACAGCAAATGTAGTAAGTTGTCTGTGTAAAATGAGTAAACTGTGTGCAATATGCCTACTGCATACTTACAAAATACAAGTAACATGCTATTCTGAACCCTGAAGGTAACATGGTTAGTCTTTGCTATGTCATAACTACACACTCTTCTGCCATATAAAGCATTTTTCTCCACTGACGGCCCTTCAAAATGAGCTGCATACTACATAAAATTCAATTAGCTTCCAGTGTCAAATGACCTGACAAAGGCGTCAACGTCTTCTTCCCCTGACCTTGCATCCTTTAACCTAAGGCGAGAGTGTGCGAGGCTCCGGATAATGAAGGATCGGGAAAGGTCTGAGCACACTAACAATCCTTCAGTCTCGCCCTTTGTTCCCAAGTACACACGCACCACGCTATTTCTGCCCAGGATTTACAGGAAAAGCATTACAGGGAAAGAAAAAGAGGCCAAAATGAGTGCGACATAGGGTGAGAGTGGGTGAGGGAGAGGGGTGTACTCCATATGACCACTTTAATGCACTAAGATGTTGTTGAGCAGGAATATTATTGATGTTTCTGTGGCAACACGGGCTGAAGCTGAGGATTATACTGCCAACACTCTTGAGAGAGAAAGAGAGAGAGGAAAAACAAGAGGATGAGTGAAAATGAAACAACTAAAAGGGCACTGAGGGTGAGGGGGGATGGAGAGAAAGAGGAAGTGGGGTACGACAACAAGAAATGCGCAGAGACGGAGAGAGTGTCCCCTCAGCAGAGAGATGACATGGTGTGTGTGTGTGTGTGTGTGTGTGTGTGTGTGTGTGTTTGTACTGTAGTCTTCCTAGCTTTTAAATCTTCCTAAAAATCCCAGGCCACCTTTCTCTCTCTAATTCTCCCTCTTTTTGCTGCTATCAATCAAATTTGCCAGTAAAATGATCATCTGTTTAGGATTATCTTGGCTCAAGCCATCTCTCGAATTACAATAGCACTACTTTTATTCATCTATCCAGAGGGTCATCCCTTAAAACGTGTGTGTGATGGTTTGTTAATGTACACTGCTGGTGTTCTGCTGCATTTGCATAATTGTATGGTATTATAGTGCAGTCCAATCCATGTTAAAATATATATATATATATATAAAGATATAGATACGTCTATATATACGCATAATACGATTATCTTCTAAATGTGATGAAAAAATACCAATATCATTTCCAAAATCCATTTTCAGAATGGCCAGATAATGGTATTGTAAATATCCATCCCTCTTTATGTAGGATTTGCAAAAAGCTTTTGTTTTGCCAGACGCTTTCGGAGCGCTGAATGAACATTCATTTTTTATTTAATTTTTTTGTTTGTTTCTCCTCATTTAGTCATTGTCGAAAAAACGTGGAAAAAACATAACTCGTTTGTTTGATAAATGCCACTGGCATTTCAATTATAAAACCTAATTACACACTCTCTAAAGATTGTTCAAAAACTCCCTCCCGCTCCGTAAACACCTGCTTCTCACATTACCTAAATTTAATCTCCACACTAAAATTGTCCCCACACTTTAAATTCCAAATAAATTTGCTATTACAAAACGTACTAATATGCAGGAACAGACATCAATAAGACAGAAAAGCTCTGGGTAGTTTTTGCTAAATAAATAGCATCATTCATTATCCAGATTAATACTTGCGCCGACTAGCTTCCAATTAAAATAATTTACTCACATTGCCAACGAAATTTACAGGGGGAGGAAAAACAGGGGGGGTGGGGGGAGAAGCTACAGGGTTTGTTTCTAAATGGAGTCTTAAAGGCTGTCATGAGTCAAAGTGCTGTATTTAAGGCTGTATGGGCATACACACACAAATAAACACAATCACACACACATATAACATAATCCAACCCAACAAGTGTGCAGAAAACGAGCTGATGATTGTAATGTTAACAGGCCCAATGCGTATCATTCGGTCCAGTTAATTCTAGTGGAAAAAAGACTAATGTAATCCATTCACTTCAATTGCTCCATTCCTTCCTCTCTTCCCCTCCATTTGGTATCAAAAATAATATCAACATGCTTCACTTCAAAAATCTCAGTCTGACTATGAATGGAAAAAAAGTCAATTTTAGGGTTGGCTAAATAATTAGGCAACTGTAAAATAAAACATGATTAAGCAGGTTCCTGAGAAAAAAAAATCATCCGCATTCATAAAAAAAAAAAAAAAAAAAAAAAAAAAAAACATCCCTATGAACCCACCAAAAGTGCTCATCTTGGTTTATTATCCATCTTGACCTAAAGCCTACCAGACAATGATGTTAGACCTTAGGACACATCTTTGAAAAAGAAAACTGGAAGAAAAAAAAAAAAAAAAAAAAAAAAAAAAAAGCAGCACTCCTTCTCAGACTGGGCTATGTTGGGATCCATTTTCCTATTTTCATTTTCATTAAAATGTTGCAGCTGCTGCCACCTACAGGTGAGAGGAAGTACAGCAAGACAAAACTTTTATATCATTTAGGTTGAGATCTTGAATGGCTTTTCTTCATACTTCAGGTGTTTCTACTTCTAAATTTTAAATAAAGTTGCTTCCAACTTGGGACACTATGTAGGACACTTAAAATTTTGCACAAAAATAGACACAGAACCAATATAGGGCATGAAGTGGAGATAAATGTTAAACCATGTTTATTTTAAGACATATTTGTGTCAGGGTATAAAATGAGAAAAAAAAAATTAACTTTGAACCTTCATCATTTATTTTTGCTACTTTTATACACTTGTCCAAAAGCCAGACTTATTTATTTATTATAAAATGTAAGTCTGGCTCTATTATGTCTTAAATTTATGACATATTTAAATTTAAAATATGAAAATCTATCATTTTTTCTATATATAGAAAATCCATATAATCTATCAAAATTATATAAACAGACTGAAATAATCATAAAACATTTCAATATTTGTTGTGAATTTTTTTTTTTTTTTTTCAATTTTTACACATAATTATGACTGTCCTTCAGTTGTGGGTCATTTTCATGATGACTACCAATGTTTCCACTAGTTAGAGAACTAGACAGTGGCACTGTCAGAAAAAATAAAGGTAAAAATAACTATATGAAATAATCTTTCATATTCACTTAAATATCTCATAATATACATATTTTTATTGAGCTTCATTTCCAATCAGTCTAAATAATTGTATGCATTTAGAACATAATGCCAAGTATGAAATTAGCCATAGCGATTCCACCACTGTCAATTCCATCACAGAATGCTATTAAATGCAACACAATGGTGGAAATGACATTTATTCACTCAAATATTGATGGTTCAGAGAAAAAAAGCAACAAGACAAACATTAAAGAATTGTTCATAGGACCAAAGTTAAAGAAAAATCTGCATGCAATGTTATAATAGAGTATCCATACTGAGAGAATGAGGGGTTACAGAGGCCTTGTGATGCATTATGTGAAACAAGTGAGACTACAGTTGTGTTGGAGCGGATGGGGAACAGGCTGTTTGTGCAAACTCAGTCCTCACAAAGGAAACCCACCTCAGAGAAACAACATCACTAAAATCCTGTCAGACTTCAAAATAAACGGCAAAACAAAGAGTCGAATTGCGTGACTGTAAAAAAAACGGTCTCACAATAACCTCATCTTCTAAACAAAGCTTTGTCATTTTCACAAGCATTTCATGAAAACCAAAATCCATCTGCTTTGTCCCACAATTCCAGAAGATAAATTTGAACTTGTTCCCAAGTTCAGTATCTTGTTATGTCTTGGATGTCAAGAATGCTCGGTATACATAGCCGACTTGTATATATTATCAAATTAGTTGGTTGAAGCCTCAATGTAGGACATGTATACAGCATCACCCATCATCTATACAGACTCAAAGTGCTCAGATACTCAGTTAAGTATCTCTTATATAGATATTTAGAAGTGTATGCATGTGTATTACCGTAAGTACTCTATTCCTCTGCATTGTGTAAACATCTGCGGAAGCATTCAGGCACTCACACACAGAGTATCTGTTGATTGATTTGTTTGTGTACTAGACAGAATGAGCTCTCAGTACGGAGGCCTGAAGAGGACAATCAGCAAGCTTGCTGTATGTGGAGTGCTTTTGAAGGGCAGGAATATTCACCAACAAACAGCTGTAGAAAAGTCAGCTTGTGGGTTTTGTGCACTCACTATGTAAATAAATAAAAGCAGAGTAAGCAAGATAATACCTATGACATTTTGTCATAGTGAAATGTATACCAGGTTACAGAGTAAACCGCAATTGACTTGTGCTCACTGTTGGTAGCTGGTAATCTATGGGAAAAAAACAGCTGTTTGTAAGTGGAAATGAGTGTTTTTTGTTATTTTTGGGCTGCTGCCTCTTTTTTAGAATGATAAACTGAAGAAGAGATGGGACATAATTGGGTTGCAGGCTGGACTCAAACCAATGTAAGCACCAATGTGTCAAGATCATGTGCACTACTGCAAAAATTACACACAGTGCAACTGCTTATATGTTACCGAAAGGCTCTAAATGACTAATATAAGTGGTGCTTGCACATGTACAAAATTGCCATGGTGGTTTCCGAGTGGTTAACAAGATACTGCTAGGTCAAAAGACATGGGATTTTTACTATCCACCAAGCACATATCACAAGTAGAATACAAATGAAAGCATAACAGGTGGACTTACAATAACTCCAGTTATTGTAATAAGGCCAGTATCGCGTCCATTCACATGGGCATCTCTCCCTAAGACAACACTGCATAACATTACTAATATAATATTGCATCGTTTTTTTTCTTGATCAGATAAATGCTGTAATTGGTCAGCATAAGAGACTTCTTTCAAAAACACACCCAAACGGTAACAGCTGCTAGTATATGTTGATAGTACCGGGCTGGACCCCTTCAGAACTGCCTTAATTATTTGTGGCATAGACTCAACAAGGTGCTGGAAACATTCCTCAGAGATTTGGTCCATATTGACATGATAGCATCACGTAGTTGCTGCAGATTTTTCGGCTACACATCCATGAAGCAAATCTCCAGTTCCACCGCATCTCAAAGGTGCTCTATTGAATTGAGATCTGGTGAATGTGGAGGTCATTTGAATATAGTGAACTCATTGTCATGCTCAGTAAACCAGTTTGAGATGATTTGAGCTTTGTGACATGGTGAGTTATCCTGCTGGAAGTAGCCATCAATAGAGAAGTACACTGTGGTTATAAAGGGATGGAGATGGTTAGCAACAATACTCAGGCAGGCTGTGGTGTTTAAACAATGGTCAATTGGTACTAAGGGGCCCAAAGTGTGCCAAGAAAAGATCCCCCACACCATTACACCACCAGCAGCAGCCTGAACCGTTGATACAAGGCAGGATGGACCCATGCTTTCATGTTGTTTATGCCAAATTCTGCCCCTACCATCTGAATGTCGCAGCAGAAACTGAGAGTCATCAGACCAGACAATGTTTTTCCAATCTTCTATTGTCCAATTTTGGTGAGCCTGTGTGAATCGTAGCCTCAGTTTCCTTTCCTCATCTGAAAGGAGTGGCACCCTGTGTGGTCTTCTGCTGCTGTAGCTCATCTGCTTCAAGGATTGATGTGTTGTGCATTCAGAGATGCTCTTCTGCATTCCTCGGTTGTAACGAGTGGTTATTTGAGTTACTGTTGCCTTTCTATCAGCTTGACCCAGTCTGGCCATTCTCCTCTGACATCTGGCTTCAACAAGGCATTTTCACCCATAGAACTGATGCTCACTTGATATTTTCTCTTTTTCTGACCATTCTCGGTAAATCCTAGAGATGGTTGTGCTTGAAAATCCCAGTAGATCAGCAGTTTCTGAAATACTCCGACCAGCCCGTCTGGCACCAACAACCATGCCACGTTCAGTGTCACTTAAAATGATCTTTCTTCCCCATTCTGATGCTCAATTTGAACTTCAGCAGACCATGTCTGCATGCCTAAATGCATTGAGTTGCTGCCATGTGATTGGCTGATTAGATATTTACGTTAACGAACAGTTGAACAGGTGTACCTAATAAAGTGGCTGGGGAGTGTATATAGTACATAACTTGTTAGACATATTCTAAGCGTATTTGTGTCCTGTAAAATGGAAGAGAGCATACCGAACGCTTTTGAAGGCTCGCAGCCCAAGGTCATCACCAGAAAGTGCAGAAAGGAATAAAATGCTGCCTGAAATACAAAATGGAGTGAAAGAGATGAGAGAGGGAGAAGAGGTAGAGTGGTAGGGGTCACTAGATTGTAGGTAGATGGAGGCTGAGAGTGGAGAGGGCTAGAGTGCCATTACAACTCCAGCAGCAATGATGACCTCGGAGAGAACAACCGGAGTATCTGTATTGACCAGCAGCTATATGTTTCACCCATCTAAACACTCTCGAACAAAAACGTCTGCTTGTATGATTTCGAATTAAATCAGATCTCACTGTACTGACTGCCAGTCAGTTTAAGTGAGAAATGAAAGGTGCAGAAAGACAAAGTGAGGTTAGATGCACAAATCTCTCAGGTTAAATATCTATTTTTTATATGCAAATTCAAAAGCACAGAGTGCAAAAAAGTGTGAAAAAGATTAATAATTGTTCAATAAAAAGAGGGGTAAAAGAATGAAAATGCTTATTTTTTGCAATTTATTATTAATTATTGTGTATAATCCAATTAGTGACTGATAAATACTTCTGAATGTCTTTTATGTTATTAAATATGAAATTTACATTTAGTCATTTAGCAGACGCTTTTCTCCAAAGCGACTTACAAATGAGAATAGTAGAAGCAATCATTGCATATATATACACTATAATTATATATATAATCAATTATAGTATATATATATATATATATATATATATATATATAAAATCAATTATAGTGTATATATATATATAGATAGTATAATCAATTATAATTATACTCATACTAAAACAAAATCCACACTGACCACATTGGAATTTATAAAACAAAGTTTTATATAAAACTTTGTTTTATAAATTCCAATGTGGTCAGTGTGGATTTTGTTTTAGTATGAGTTACAATGACTTAAAATGAAGTCCCAATGCCCCCTTTTCATGTTTAATTATAAGGGTTAGTGTGCAAGAGATCATAATTGAGGCCCCGTCCACACGAAGCCAGATCTTTCCCTATCCGATCTTTTTTTTTTCCTCGTCTCAAGAAATATCTGCACACACACGAAACCACTGAAACGAATCAAAACCATGTAGTATACATGCCAGACCAGTATGTGGCGCTGTAATTTTGCCACAGAGATACACTTAAAACAGAGAATAAGACTTGGAGCATGCGCATAAACCTTGCGTGCTGTATACAAACTTTAGTAAAGCTTAGAAATAACGCTTTATTTTGGCTCAGTAGCTTCTGCAGCACGAACACAGGCATCTAGAGTCTGCTATTGTTGTTGTTGTTGCTGTTTTGTGCTGTTAGCGGTGTCTGACTAGGGTCGACACGTGGGGTGATGACATCATCGTTTCACAAAATATACGGATTGGCTGTACACACGAAAACGCAAAGGCGGCGTTTTCAGATTTATCCACTCTGGGACCCGGTTTCGAAAAATAGCGGTTTCACCTTCCGAAAACGCCGGATCCGTGTGGACGAAACGCCTATCCGATACAAAATTTGTGCGTATACACAGAAACGCGTCTCCGTGTGGACGGGGCCTGACATTACGCCTCTGTAGACGTGCAAAGTTGAAGGAATGATTGGCCATATGGGCATCTGATCAATATCTGTAAGTATCTCTAATGCACTTGTCACTAAGACAGACTGCAAACCAAATTAATAGACTGCACGCTTGTCTTTGATGAGTGTGTACTACAGCAGAGGTGACGTGCTCAGGGCAAGCGATCATACGCTCGGGTCGCTCTTTTAATGTGCAGCGGCATGTATGTATCTGTAAGAGAAGAGTGAGGTGTAAATGCATCATGTGTTTGTGTGTTTCTCTCTAATGGTCCTCGGGGGCAGGGAGCTCCTCCATCAGCAGGGCATTAGCACTCTGTTGCCCCGCCTGGGTATCGATGGGTCGCTGTGGTGATGCCACCCCCTAAGGGCCACCACGCCCTCTGGACCGTCTGGCTGAGTGACCTCTGACCCTGGGGCTGTTTGGCAGGGCTGCGTTGACTGCGACACAGTACTGGCCATTGATCTTCCACTGACACCAGGACAGCACTTAACACTCCGAC
This sequence comes from Mylopharyngodon piceus, assembly GCA_039654765.1. Classification (NCBI taxonomy): domain Eukaryota; kingdom Metazoa; phylum Chordata; class Actinopteri; order Cypriniformes; family Xenocyprididae; genus Mylopharyngodon; species Mylopharyngodon piceus. The sequence goes on from CM077450.1 coordinate 10,932,575, forward strand.
TGTGGGAGTAATGGAGCCTGCCCGCTGTTATTACTGACCCTGTTTGTGTGTGTGAGTGCGTGTGTGTGTGAGAGAGAGAGAGAGGCCAATACTGTGCATCCCTCAACCGTTTCTCTCACTGTCCATCTATGTCAATATTAATAATGAACTTCTGTATATCCAGACGAGCAGCGGTGTGTCTACTCAAGAGATTAATCTTTCCTCCCATCTACCCCTCCTTCACTCTTTTCTTCTACCAGCTGAATTAAAAGGTTAGTTCACCCAAAAATGAAAATTCTGTCATTAATTACTCACCCTCATGTCGTTCCACACCCGTAAGACCTTTGTTCATCTTCGGAACACAAATTAAGATATTTTTGATAAAATCCGACGGCTCAGTGAGGCCTCCATTGACAGCAAGATAATTAACACTTTAAAATGCCCAGAAAGCTACTAAAGACGTATTTAAAACAGTTCATGTGACTACAGTGGTTCAACCTTAATGTTATGAAGTGACGAGAATACTTTTTGTGTGCCAAAAAAACTAAATAACGACTTTATTCAACAATATCTAGTGCTGGGCGATTTCAAAACATTGCTTCATGAAGCTTTTTTTTTTTTTTTTAAGTTATATTTATGGGCTTTTTGTGCTTTTATTTGGAGAGGACAGTAGAGAGCAGACAGGAAAGCATTGGGCAGAGAGAGGGGGGCAGGATTGGCAAAGGACCTCGAGACGGGAATCGAACTTGGGTCGCCGTGAACGCATTTGCGCCATATGTCGGTGCACTAACCACTAGGCTATCGGCGCCGACGCTTCATGAAGCTTTGAAGCTTTACAAATCTTGTTTCGAATCAGTGGTTCGGAGCGTGTATTAAACTGCCATGCAAGTCAATATGAAAATACCATGATATTATCATCAGATACCATTACTGTACCTTGATACCACCAAAGTACTTTCAGGCCATGACTGAAACATAACAAAGACTATCAACAATAGACAGTTGAAAAGAATGCGTCTTATATCAAGCCAACACTGGCAGACAACAGAACAATACAACAGTGGATCCGTTCCACACCCTCTCAGTTTCTCTCTCATGGCCACAAGCTTGTGTCTGATCTCTTCATTATTTACAGTAATAGCCTGTCAAAACCATGCAGCCTCTGTAAATAACATACACCCACAGTTGGGCAATGTGCATGGTGCATGCACTGGCCAGTTAGAGCTCTCTCCCGGTGGCAGCCCGGGGCTAGCTGCTAAATGGAATGCTTCACCTCAATTGAATGGGAATCATTTCTCCTTTATTTCTCCATGTGCGTGACCTTGTCTTTCTTCCCCTGTGTGAGGTGAAGGACGCAGGGGGCTCGCCGCTGGCTGGTGGGGGCTTAGTAGAGGCTGGAGAGGGACATTAGAGAAGCGGTCTTTACCAGACGCAGGCCCGGAGCCCAGGTCACGGCAGGGGAAAGAGGCTCTTGAGTGATCTGATTGCCTGGTGCAGGATGCGGTGGTCCTTAGAAAGGTTGCTAATAGCATAGCCCCCTTTTAGTGAGCAGGACAATACTGGCTAATTCAATCTGATGCAGAGCTCTTGTATACACACAAGAGTACATACAAATGTAGACAGGCGTTTAACTGAAGAGAAAAAGCAGCAGAAAACATGTGTGTGCTTACATCGACGCACACACATATACGCGCATTCCTGCCGAGGTTCAGGCTCATTCGCACATTCGTTCCCCACGAATACTCGCTAGTATAGCTACGTGTACCGCAGACTGGAAAAGCCGATGGCACTTGTTTTGAATTGATTGCTAAAACGCTGGGTTTTGTGGCACAGGAGAGAATGGACTTAAATGATTCGCATTGATTAGTGATGCCCCACTTTGAAGCACGCTATGGGTTTCAGCTCACACTCGCAGTAAGGGCAATGGCGCATCATCAATGTGTGCATGCGCGCGCGTTAAATTGAGAGTGAGTGAGTGACAGAACAAGTGCGTGAGTTCAGATAGACTGAATTACCTCTTCATGCAATGTAATGTGACACTCCTCAATTAATATCTTCATCAAGAGGGGAATTAAGTGTCAATTTAGCAAGTTAGCCGCTACAATTTTACCAACACAACAGCGAGTCACTTGTTTGATTGGTAAATACAATCTCACAAAGTTCTAGAAAGTAAGGGGGTGGCATTACTAATAATCCAGGTGTTTTTTTTAGAACTTTACAAACTGAACAAATAACAAGACAACATTTGTCCAATCAGATAATGCCAAGAGAACAGTTTTGCGAAGTATGAGAGTGCCCCCAACTGGATGCACAATTAAAAAAGCTAAAACAATTACAGCAGAAACCACCATATAACCACCATGAGAGGTTTAAAAATGGCCGATCCCCAAAAAAAAACACCTAAATAAACATGCCTTCTCTCCACAAGTATCCCTCTGAAGAGTTTCAGCAATGTGTTTTTCTCACTATGTCAAAACACAGAGGTCATATGAGAGGCATTCACTGCCATTTCAGAGGCCCCAGGTAAGAGAGATGCAATTAGGACGCTAGCACGATCAATTAACCAGCTCTCCAAATCTACAGTAATTAGCTTCTCCATTGTGGAACAGTTGTAAAAAGCCACTTGGCAAAGCAGCGAAAAAGCATCGACTGGATTGTTTGGAGGGAATGTGGGTGTGTGTGTGTGTACGAGTATCATTGTGTGCATCTTTGTGTGCCACAAACTGTTATACAGAGTGTGATGTGATTGTGTGCTGGAGAAGGGGTGGGTGTTGGCAGGCTCTTTAACTGGTGTACTTACAAAACAATAGTGCATCTCTCAAACGGCGGTCAGATATTTGAAGATCACGGGCATGGATTCTACCGAAACGTACAGTTGTGTTACATTTGAAAGGCTCTTTTCTGAGACTGGCTTTATAGACATGCACCTAAAAAGCTCAGTGGGGAGTTTGGCATCATCTGGCCACTGGACCAGCACTACATCAATCCCCCATAATCCTTTTGGGCCGGATGGGCAGGGAGAGGTGGGTGAAAGAAGAAGCAACGTCACCCCCACTGCACTCCCCTAATTCTGCATTCTGATTGGTCGGCACAGCCTCAATACGTTTTGTGAAGCATGAACCCCTGGGCTGGGACTAATAAATGACTTCTCCTTTCTGCTGAAGATTACGTCCCCTTATGGCTCCACCAAGACAATGAGACAGGAACCAACCTGCTGGAAAAGAGGTGGGCCGCCCTGAGCTGGGTGAGAAGGTAGAAACGAGGTGCAGTGGTTGAACCAGTGTCCATTCACTAGATTCATTCACAACTTGACCAGAAAGTTTACTCACCCTCATGTTGTTCCAAACCTGTATGTTTTGTCTTCTGCAGAACATAAAAAAGATACTTTGAAGAATGTTTTTCTCCATACAACTAAAGTCAATGGGGTCCAAAAACTACACTGAATGGACAAAAAAAAAAACTGAGGTGTTTTTAAAATATCAGAAAGTCAAGCGGGTTTAGGGCAACATGAGGGTGCGTAAATGATTTTCAATTTTGGGGGAACTCTAAGACAGAAAATTTTACTTTGAGTCTTTGAAAAGAAAAATAAGAGTGGACAAAAAGCAAAAGTGTGGGGCCTCTGTCCTGTCCGGTCCTGTTCTGAAAAGCTAGTGATGTGAAACGGCTTGCGGTACATATGAAAAAGTGCAGACAATAGGCAAGCCAAGCAATCAGCCCGTTTCTACACTTCTCTGTGCCGCGACCCAAAAGCAGGGGGTGTGGGCTTCTTAATCTTGCTTCTCTTGCCAGAGCTGGGATCTGGAGGTGTCATATTCCTCCAAAACATTCCTGCTCCTTTCGCTCCAAATGGCCGGCGTTTTGTCGCCAGTGCAGGGCCCCTGTAATGAACCTGGGGAGGGGGGGAGATCTTCAGAACTCAATGACTGGACGTAATTACTTCTCTCCTTTTCTTCGGTCCTTTTCTCCGTACTGGCTCTCCCTCAGAGCCGTACCGGCCCCCAGCTTTCGGGCTGGCTGGTCAAATACAAAAGACAGGCTGCACCATGTCCAGCTTGGGGGGGTGGGGGTGGGGGGTGGAGAGGGGGAGTATTTCAGGATCCAGAACCCCCGATCAGCTGTCACCGAGACACTAAGCGACTCAGCACTCTTCACCAATGCCTGTGACCTCACAGAACCGACCTTGACAACATACAAATAATGTATGTGATCTGTGCTGCCAAGGTAAAACATATTGATTCATTCTGATCAACTTTAACTTTTGTGAATTATGATTAAGTATATTAGTCAAGGTACAAATTTCAAGGCCAATTAACTGCAGATAAACAATATATCTATCTTCTGATATATCCAATATCAATATTGATATTAATAAATCAGCTGACATTGGATATATATTTAGATTACCTTTGCCAATTATTTAAACACCCATTTAAAGTTTATCTTTAAAAAGATGATCACTTTAATAACACTGTTAAATGTACAGTAATCTTTAGAAAATCTAAAATGAATATACATTTTTCTTACTGTACATAATGTTGTAATGCCTAAATTCACTTAGCATTTATAATGATTGATTTTAGATTTTAGTCTTTTGTTTTTAATTGATTTAGACAAAATAGTCTAGAATTTTAATATCGGCCATTTATCGTTTAACATTGACCAAAATGTTTCAAAATTATCATAGCATCAAAGAAGATAAAATTGTAATGTATACTGAAATATACAAGTAATTCCACAATAAACATGTAAACCCCAGTTTTTGACCAAATGTTGGTGAATTTAAGTGTCTAGTAAATAAAGATAGATTAATACATCTGTTGTTGTTAACAAGTTTTCACAATAGGATATAAAGTTTTAAATTAAATTAAAATAATATTAATATAAATTATTAGAATTAACATTTGTAAAAAGCCTATTTAAAAAAAAATACATGGCATGTTAGCTGTGTTAATTAGGTAACATACATGTAAACCAAGAGACAGCACTTACAAAAATAAGTCATTACATTGTATGTTCGTCTGCAAAACACTTAGACAGCACACACACAAACGCACGCACACACACACATCCCTCCCGGGAGTCAGGTTTTTTGGAGTGCTGCCCAAGCTCTGACTAAGAGGTGGCCATTCACATGGTTTGTTCTCCACCAAGACGCTAATCAGATAAATGATCTATTTGTTTTAAAACATCATCAAGTACATTAGGGCTGCTGGAGACCTGGCATGGTTGCTAGGCAAACCGGGAACCGCGGACTCGATACAGGCGAAAGGGTGAATTCGAGCATTGAGGGGGGTCCACAAACGCACCAATAGGATGACAAAAAAAGTCTGCAGTCTGATGGACACAGAAATGAGAGACAAATTAACTACATTGCATTAATCACAAGTCCAATGGGAGCACATAAACACACATTCACAGAGAAACAGTGGCTTATGGGTAATTTGTTGTTTAGACATGGTACGATGGAACTACCATGGAGAAGGCTGAGGTTGATTTGGCATCAAGATTTTAATTCATGACTTTGATTAATTAATAATAAATACAGAGATTACATCTGTTTTAGAACTCTCTGAGATGTCAAAACTGTAACATAAACTATTTACCAACAAGATACTGGTGTCATACGTGTAAGTTTTAAAGGATTAGTTCACTTTAAAATGAAAATTACCCCAAGCTTTACTCACCCTCAAGCCATCCTAGGTGTATATGACTTTCTTCTTTCTGATTAACATAATCTGAGTTATATTAATAAATATCCTGACGCGTCCAAGCTTTATAATGGCAGTGAACGGGACCAACGAGTATAAAGCTCAAGTAAGTGCATCCATCCATCATAAACATTACGCGTCAGTTACGCTTTTTTCATAAGTTGAATACTGAAGGCGTAGGACATGGTGTAATCGTTTTGAACTGCGAAAGGCGTTACACTTTCTTCGTAAGTTGAATATGGAAGGCAGTCTGACAGAAGCTATATATTTTACTTTATAACTTGTTAAATATGGATTTTTTTTTTTTTTTTTTTTTTACACAAACACATCGCTTCACTTCAGAAGGCTTTTATTAACCCCCCGGAGCCGTGTGGAGTATGTTTATGATGGATGGATGCACTTTCTTGAGCTTTATACTTGTTGGTCCTGTTCACTGCCATTATAAAGCTTGGATACATCAGGATATTTATTAATATAACTCTGATTGTGTTCATCAGAAAGAAGAAAGTCATATACACCTATAGGATGGCTTGAGGGTGAGTAAATCTTGGGGTAATTTTCATTTTAAAGTGAACTAATCCTTTAAACACCCTTTACCTGTGGTAAAATCACCATAAAGCATGGCTTCTCATGGTTTTATCAAAGTAATTAGCATGTTTAGGACAAAAACTGTGTGAACTTTATCAAAGTCTAGCCCTACTTTTGAGGCCAGTTATTTCACAGGCAAGTGAATAGCCAAAAAAGTAATGCATGAGGGGCAAAAGGTGCACAAAACTTGAAAAATGATGGAGAAAGTGTCCAATATTACACAAGTCTAGAGTGTGAATTTCTAGGGTGTTATTATTTTCTTCATTCTCCCTCTCTCCCTTCTAATTCCAGACTAGAAGGGACCTTTGCAACAAAAGAAAAAGTGTTACCTGGCTGCTAAGGTATGTTAGTAATTACTGTGGCATTACACCCCGCACAATGTCCCTGCAAAGTCTAGTACTGTAATTTCTTTCCTTCAGGGTTTCCTTTATCACATCTCTTAACTCTGATATAGCTCGCCCCACTGCTGACCCCAGTAGCCATGATTAAGAACATTTGCTTTTACACTCGTGCTTGTATAGAAAAGCAAATCCTTTTATGATGCCATCTTGCACATAGCCAGAAAAAAACATTATGTTCTATAATAATGCTTCCCATAATGACTTTAATCTGGGTCAGTCATTTATCATTCAGCATGGAGACCCGGTCAGTTCTGAGTCACTCAAACACAGACAATATTTCCTGTAGGTGGCTTTATCATGAAAGCAGTTCTTGGCCTTTTCACCAGTGGCACTGATTGAAGACACTTTCAGTGTGTATGATGAGCTGTTTTTTTTTTTTTTGTTTTTTTTTTTTTGACAGAGCTTTTGCAACTATGTCATTGGCACCTGACACAATCATAATCGGATGGAGTAATGATAAATCGAAGTTCGAAATATGTGCCTCATTTCGTAAGAAGCACAATTTCATTTTCTACTATAAAGTGGTTATCCAGTGTGTTCGTGTTTTCACCCGTGAAGATCTTACTACGACAGACTCAACAGATGAAATGAGTCAGAGAAGCAGGGTCACCATGTTTTCGCAACAAAACCCACCCAATTGCTACTTAAAACTAGGCCAATCATGTTTCGGGGGGGGTCTCTGGTAAAAATCGCATTCTGGGGGGTAAAATCCGCGTTTTTGGCAGGGTTCCCCTAGTAAAATTCGCATTCCAGGGGCTAAATATCATGTTATTTGGGGTTGCTTCAACCCGCAGACATGAAAAACAACCCACGACAACAGTATTAAAGTAGCCCAATTCCGCGGGAAAACTACGGACTTGGCAACACTGCAGAGAAGAGCTCCGCGTGAAACAAGCGCACACCTCCTATTACATTATCGTCACGGACCAATGGTAGTACGAAGGTGTTTTGCAGCTGGAGCGAACTTTTCCTGAGAGTTCGCTTTGGCAAGCCGTTTCAAACTCCCAAAACGAACATAAAACGAACTATGTTTTGGCCTGATTTTGTTCAAAATGACGTCACATCAGTTCGTTCTTCGATTTCGTTCGAAGTATATCGGGGCCTTAAGCATAGCGGCATGTGCCAATGGCTTCTGTATGTAAGATGCCATGCCATTTATTGTTAATAACGCCTCTCGTCATAACATTGCTGAAGTTGTAATATTTTGTCAAAATTATGAAAATAAAGAATATGGCATTATGAGATTAAAGTCTTAATACTATGAGAATTAATTCATGAGGAAAGTAACAGTGAAATGGTGGAGAATAGCAAAGTGAAAGTTTTTTTCATTATAACTCTATAAATAATAAAAAAAATAAAATAACTCTATATATAATAAAAAGTATTGTGTTTGTATGTATGTGTATAGTGAAAAATAGTGCAGGTCACTTGACAATCCTGTGTGAACTGAGAACAGTCATAAATATTTCTTACTGGCCAAAAAAAAATGTATTTTGCATTATTTTTAATAAAGAATAAAATTAAAAAATCTTTGCCCAATTGATAATTTTTGCACATTTGAGGGGAAAAAAAATACTAATAGACAGTTTAATTTGATTGACTGAATAGTTCACATTGCTTACAACAGCGGGTAGTTCCTATAAAGTTTCCAGCCAACTGGCGAGAAACTGTTTTATTTATTCGCAAAGGACAATTCTGGCTGGCATTCGTGCTTGGCGAGTGTTAATTTTTGGACCCTGTCTGCACACGTTCAACAGGCCGTTCTGCAGTAATGAGGGCTTGAGTCTGGTCAGCGAGCCGTCCTGTAAACAGTCTGAGAGCAGCGTTAATTAACTCTCACCAACACAGGAGAGCAGAATAAGGCAGAGATGGAGAGCCAGACCTCTGACCTCTGCAGGTCTAACCAGGCCTCATTGGACAGCCTCAATCTGAGCAATTAGTACACCGGGTCCCCCAATCTACATAATTGCCCAAGCAGGGGGTAGGACAGACGGGCATGTGAGTGGAGACGATTGGACACACACAAACAAACACATGATTCAAATAAAAAGAAAGACACACACACACACACTAATAACACTTATTTAGCTATGAAAAGGCTCTAAAAGTCACCATCACACATGGATTTGTGATAACTGCTCTGGTGGGGTGCTCAGCAGAAACCCTGCTGAGACTGAGCATTGCCTGTTAGTAAGCCTGAATGTCGTGATTTCAGAAGGGATCAGTTCTTCCACCTCATCATGTGACCTCTCTGAAGAATGTCTTAACTCGGGACACAGGATAAAGACCCTGGCTGAACTGGCTGAGAGTATCCTACCAATACTCAATGATGTTTGGTTCTGTTAACGGTTCTCACACATGCATTCTTCATCTGATGCAGACAGAACAGTGTACTAAAATACTATCATCTCTTAACTGAATCTAATGCATTACCTTGCAACTGATCTTTTGAGTTTGATTACTGAAAGATTGACTCTTTATTGAATTAAAAACATACAGCTTACAGCTAACTTAAATTGGAAAAAACTTTTAAAGTTAAAAAGTTACTGGTGAAAAAGGGGGGGGGCAAAAAAGAGGGAAAAAACACAGAATGCATTTTTGCTTTTAAAAACGCGAGACGTTGAGCAATATTATGCAACTGCCATCTACACTGTAAAAAATGACCGTGATTTTAATGGCAAAAGTCTGTAAAAATGCTACGGTGAAAAATAGTTAATTGGTTTACAGAAAGTTTCCGTATATATGGTGAATAACTGTACTAGATCTAACGGTTCATTTGATGTAATTTTACGGTAAAATACCATTAAATTTACAGTTTTTGGAAGTGAAAAATAACAAGTCATTGTATAACTTACAGTGAAAAGCCGTAAATTGACATTCCCACAATCCCCTGCGTGACGCTTCACATTTAATGTATTTTCGTTGAAATAACTCAATTTCTTCTTAGTTTTTTCTAATTAGTTATGTACATTAGGGTTTTATGTTACATCTAATGTTGTTAAATTAATGTTTATTGCATTTGTAAAATTTCATGTGTGTTACCATGATGGTGTTTAGTGTTTGTGTGAATGACACTGTGTGCACCTTCTGCGTACTTCTCAGCTTGTGGAAAAGCTGCTTGTGATGAACTTTGATTCATCATGTGACTCTCATCACCACTGTGTTTGGTGGTTGTCAGTGTATTACAAAGGTGCAAAACAGATATTAGTACTTCATTAGGTTGGTAAATTAGCATTATATCAGTTAATGAAATACAGTATTTTACCGTAAATTTAACTGAAATTTTTTTACGTTGCTACTGTATTTTTTACGGTAAAGTTCTGGCAACCACAGCTGTCGTTTTTTTACCGTAAATTTTACGGGGATTTTTTTTTTTTACAGTGTACACTGAAAAAAATTTGGTGTAGGATTTACTTTGAAACATTTTTCACTAAGAAATTTCTAGTAAATTTCACAAAGAATTACAAAGAAATGGCAAGTAACACACTGAATTAAAGGTACGGTAGGCAATTTCGGAGAGGCTAGCAATAGCAAGCTAGTTTTGAAAGCATAAGATCCCACCCTCCCTTCAGAGTGCTCTCCAAAGCCACGCCTCCTCCATAACACATGAACGCGCACAGCCAGAGCAGAGTCTGTGGCGTTACATCATGTCTCAAAGCACATAACATTATAATAATAATGAACGTAAACAAAGAGCTCTGACTAGTACCACCTGACTGCTGCCGATTCAATTCGCCATTGATAGTGTTGCCATAGAAATGCATAATTCAGAGTCTGAGTATGTGAACAGCTCCGGGTAGAACGTCACGGGTTGCCATCTCATAATTACGGTAATTACGACATGGCGTGAACACAGCATAAGCTTGTTGTTTTGGTTCAGGAGAAAATGTAAAAGATGGCTGAGGTTTGTTTGCGGCGCTCTGCGATTTTTTGGTCCTGAGACTTCCATAGACGATATATGCACATTTTTTTATATTTAGACCACTTCTATTATTGATTGCTATCAGGATGTGAAGAGAATTTCAACCAGTATAACAAAAAGTGTATATGAAAAACATTGCCTACCCTACCTTTAAAAATGACATTTTAAAGTAGAAAGACTGAAATGGTATTTTCTTGCAAAATGTACTCCAATAATCTTTATTTACATCTTTGAAAAATTATTTTCTGCCGTGTAGCATGTAAACTGTGTGGAGAAAATCTCTGTCAGAACTTCATGATTGGTCCAAAGCAGACTTCTTACATACTCATACTGGTAATCTCATGCTCTATTCACACATGACCTCTAAACAGTAATTTACCAGCAATTTTCCTGAAAAGACAGTTTGTGTAAAAAGAACCTATTGTCTTATTAGCCCCTGCTGGTAGATGTTGTTACTACATCACCTGGCTGCAAAGAGCTCCTCTGAAATGAGTATCAGTATTCCAAACTATGTATACTACAACTACAATTTACTTTAGTTTTTAACCAACTCTGACCCAAGCACATGACAGCGGAAGAACTGATGTTTGAATCCAAACCAGTGGTCAACAAGTCTCTCTAAACCTCTTCATGTCCACCCAGCATGTTCAGATAAGACCTTTTGTGTCCCTCTTGATCCCTGCTGGAAACAACAGCACTTAAACCCACAGCACCGTCAACCCTTCCAACCCTGACAAGTTGGATCACCGTAATCCATACATTTGGATAGCTAATCCACATTCAGTGCCTCAGAGGACATAGAGACCTTTCGGCTTGTCAAATCCTGAGACGAGGATTTTAAACTGGGTATGTGAGGTGGGTAATACATGGGGCACCCCCCTTTGCAGACAATGAGCCTGCCCAGCTGAGCTGACAAGGACATGGGGGAGATGTTTGGGCTTACCAATGCGTAAGATCAATTAGGGGTGGTTGAGAGGAAGGTCTGAAAAGAGAAGCGATGACCCTGCCGTAGAAGAGAGCCATGCTGCCCCTTTTCACTAATCCAGTAAAAGAGCCAAATATTTGACATTTCATTACATTTCAAGACATTTCAGTCCACAAACCAGCACGGGATCAGTCTCCTTCCTATACTAAAACAAGTAATCTGCATATAAAAATAAAAAAAGTTTTAAATATGTTTTCCACTAAAAATGTCTGAGCCATTCCTTCATTCTACACAACAAAGAACCATAACTGAAAAAATATATACAAATTCCTATACAATACCATTATGAGCCTCAGATATAGCCAGCAACAGATCCAGAAAAGTGTGTCTTTGGTGTATCTGCCGAAAAACTGCTTTAGTGCTCAACAGAAGAAAGGCTTGGAATGGTATGACGGTAAATTTACATTTGTGGACAAACTATCCCTTTAATACTGCACTAAAAAGGCCAAAAAGTATTCATTTCTTCCAAAAACAAAAATCTTACTATCCCCAAACATTAGAATAGTAATCTATAACATGAAATGTGCATTTCACAGACTATTTAATACACTGAGAAAGAATAATATACTTTAATACCCCTGTCATAGACAGCAGGAGTCAGTAAGTTGCTTATTAATAATGTGCTTCTAAGGCTCAAGTGTGCCTGCCACTGGTGCACCATGGAGCTGCAGCTTTATCTGAACCCCTGCTGCCTGCCATAGGTCATGTTCAGTTTAAGATTACAGTGAAATATTGTTCATTCATAATCAAAAAGTAAGCAAACTGCATTAAAAGAACATGATTACCACTATGTGATCAGTTTCTGCTCAAAAACTGCATGCAACAACTTAAGTATGAATGTGAAAAGATACTCACAGACATTTCCTGTGTTGTCAAAGCTGCTGAGCACCTCATCCACTCTAATAGGGCCAAGATTGTCTCTGAAATGCATAAAGAAACATGATATAGACATAAATATGCTGAGATACTGACAAACGATTAATGTTAGCATGAAATGTGAACAATATAATGTGTTTAATATATCATACTGACATGACAAAAAAGCAGTTAAACCAAAACTGAAAATTCTGTCATTGTTTATTCACCCATTCTGCTATAAATAAAAGCTGTTATTATTAGCAGAATGTCTAAGCTGCTCTTTTTTTCATACAATGAAAAGGAATGATGACAATGGTTGTGAAGACATTTTCACAGCAGGATTTTTGACTTAAATTTCATCTAGACTTGGAATACAAGTCATACAGGCAACTTTTATGATGTTTCTATGTTGCTTGCTTTTTGTTATTTTTTGGAGTTTGACACCTTTAGTCCCCATTCACTTTCATTGCATGGAAAAAAGCAGCATGAACATACCTGTTTCACAGAAGAAAGAATATCACACGAGTTTGAATGACATGGGGGTGAGTAAAAAATGACAGAATTTTCATTACTGAGTGAACTATTCCTTAAAACGGGAAGTCCTTCAGAGACTATGGGTCTGTGGAAACGAAAAACACCAACAAATAATCTGCTCTGGTGTACTCAACACTTTCTCCAGCATACCTGAGTAAGGCACTGTACTGGGGAAAGATGGCACTTCTGTACTCCACCCACTGCCCGTCTGATGGGTCATCCGTCTCTGTGGGAGTGACCCTGCTCCTTGAGAACAGGTTAAAGGAGGAGAATCTTCGTACTGACACCTGCTGAACATCTGAACTGTCGAGCTGCTTCTGTTTCAGAACCTGCATTGTGAGAGACACATCCATTTGTCTAACGTGATAACCGCATTACATAACGCATTACATTTACGCTTATTTAACAAATAAGCTGTCAGCTGTACATTGAAGGAGATCCACTGAAAACCCCTCACCTGTCGCAGAAGACCCCATCGTGCACGGGCCACATCGGTTCCACAGTGAGAGTCGTGATTTTGGTGATTATTCGCATGCATTTCTGTCGCAGCTAACGGGGGATCTTTACATTTATTCATGCCAAAGCAACCTGCTCGATTTGATTCGGTTTCATGCAGTAAATAACGTATCACAGTATAACTACAACGACAACGGATTGCAGAGTCTAGGCGAAGACTTATTTGGCATTTGTTCTCTGGATGTGGTTGAAGTAGATGATACAATTTAATACCGTTTTCACCAATTCGCCGGTATGTACTGGTCTCTGTTGCTTAGTAATAAAATCCCACGCTACTTCCGTACACCACCTCCTCTTGTTGCAGGAGGAAAGAAAATCCAATTCATTACCAGAGTCATCGAACACTCTGCTCTATCGGCTATCATCTATGAATTTTGACTCGATTACTCTTGCCTGAACTAGATGTCATATTTTAGCGCCATTAGTGATAGGGAGTCTGGTTCATTTCCGCGAATCGGTTCTTTTGAATAGTTCTTTTCAAAGATCCGATTGATAGCCTTGTTATATTAATGTTAAAATACAGCTACGTAAAGGCACATATTCTGTAATAGCGGTGTTTATTTTAATTTCATGTGTTCCAGCTCAGTTTGTTGCAGCCATTCAGTTCATAAAATACTCATTAAGAACATAAATACAATTTGCATTCCCATTAAACACCACAAAATTCACGTTTATCAGCTAATCCAGTTCACTATTCGGTTCTTGGTTTATTTTCAGTCAGACATGTACGAAACAGTCTGTTTTGAAAGTTTCAAGGTTAAATGTTGATCGAGAACAGCCAATGAATCGTTCAGACAGGTTATGTGAACCAATTCAACCGGTTCATTAAAAAGATCCGACTCAAAAGAACGGGCATCGATAGTGTAAATGTCAATGCACCTCAGTTCTGCAGAATAAGCACATGGGCTTCAGGGAAGTTTAAGTATTTTGAATGTGCTACTTACCCAGAATGATTAATGCATTGAATTTTTGACATTTACAGTAACGCTGTTCCTTCATAATCAGAAACTAATTAGACGGTGACATCCTTGCTGCATTAAATGAATCTGGCCACCACCTCTTGTCTGCTGCTTTTGCGATCAGTTTCACGCAATATACATCGAGCGAATATACACCCATTAATCTCACGTCTTTACACTGAGGTAAGATCAAGTTCATAGATGTTGTGGTTTCACATTTGCACATGTACTTTTTGCATAACTGCTGTAAAGATATTGAACATTCGTTTGACATTCGCTGAGCAAATTAAGAGACTTGTGATAAAAGTGCATGGTAAAAATAAACAAAAATACTTAATAGATTCTAAAATATATGTAGCATTAAAAAATAGAATGTAAAAGTGTGAATTTACTGTAGCAAGAAAAAATAATGTGTTATTCATTAGAAACAGTAACAGTATGTGTCTATGTATATGCATAATAATAATAAAAAAAGATAATTAGCAAAATACTGTTTAAATTGCCTGTAGATGGAGTATAGCATAATCACACTGCAAGTCAACTTCTCAAAAGTATTTTGTGTTTAACATGTCCTTCATTTAGGGATTCTCACAGACTACAGCAGAGCTGTCTAAACCCCAACCACAGAAACTCAGAGTTCAGGAGCAGCGTTTTAAAAGAAGATTGCATTCGATTCACAGGAAGTTTGCCAGTGTGCCAGAAAATTCAGAGGTAAGCAACTGTAATGGTGCAAAGTGTGTATAATCCATGATTGATATAAGTCTGGTCATCATTCCCTCAACATTATCTCAAGTTTCAGGGACACCATCATGTATACTTTGAAGATGGCAAAGGAATCTACAGATCGACCATGGGACACGGTAAGAGATATTAAAGAGGAACCATTTCAGAAAAGACATTTTTTTTGACTCCAAGTAGAAACCAGTAAATTTATTCATACAGGTGAGCAGGAGATGGTGGAGGTGTTCAGAGCAGACTGGGGAGGAGATGGATATGGAAGCATCCAGAGGGTCAGACTCTCTCCCACAGAGACCATGCTGGCCGCCACTGTAAAGAAAGACCACCATGAGGAGACCAGATGCGTGTTGGTCCATCTAGGTGGTGTCAACCTTCATCAAAATGCCATGTTGGTTTTAGACAGCGTGCTCAGCTTTGGTAAGATCTACTATACTTTGATAGTAATGGAAACTTTTTTGACAGAGTTTTTCCTCCACAAATGTCTTCTCTCTTGCAGAATGGGCCGCAGATGACGTCCTCTTCTACAGCACACAGGAGGCTCTTCGTTGCCTGCGTGTTTTCCGTCTTCATCTCAGTGATTCTGGTGTCCAAACCACCCTTGTTTATGAAGAAAAGGATCCAGAGTAAGCCCAGAGTGTGCTTAGAGTCGGAATGAAATGGAAGTTGTGATAGTCATTTACAAATAGTGCAATATTCTATAAAAAATTAAGAATTGTCTATTTTGATTTCATGGTGACTTTAAGTCCTACTTGTTGGTGAAGAGTTATTTTGGCCAGCATTGATGTGGTTTTCTGCCCTCTCCTCAGGTTCTTTGTGGAGGTCAGTCGTTCCAGAGACCAGAGACTGGTGACCATTAACTGCAGTAGTAAGATCAGTTCTGAGGTGTGGTTTGTTGACAGCAAGACTCCACTTTCATTCCCCACCCTCATCCAGTCCCGTCAACCTGGTCTACTTTACCATGTGGAGCACTCGGACAACCACCTGTTCATCCTTGCTAACACTGGAGCACATCAGGAGTATCAGGTAATTCCAGCACCAAGAGACTTGAGCAGTATTGTTCAGAACTAAATTATGTGTATTTTTTTTCTTTCTCAAATCTCAAGCTACTCAGGGCACCATTAGCCTCTCCGTCCATGCCACACTGGGTGCCTGTGTTCAGTGCTGTTCCAGGAACAGTCATTAAAGATATGGAGCTGCTTCAGGATCACTGTGTGTTCACAGTAAAGGATTCACAATGTCGACTTCAGATCCAGACTCTTACCACACAAGAGCCCTATCAGTTAAACACTCTCCAGGTGTGAAGAATCCCAAATTTACATACACAACAGTGTTTATTTATAATGATGCTTATTTAAAAAGACATGTTTTATTTGCGATTTTAGATTTGTTTTACTGGATAGATGACATCTTATTTGATTAATTTCTTATTTCTTCTAATTAATGTATTAGAAAGTCTGAAGCCTTTACTCTCATGTTCTGTTGAGACCGACTTTACTGTCTTTATGCTTTTGGTCCCAGAGACCCTAATGACATATATGTTCACTACTGTTCAAAAGTTTGGTGACAGTAAGATTGATTGGTTGATTGAAATTAATACTTTTATTCAGCAAGGATGCATTAAATTGATCAAAAGTAACAGTAAATACATTTATTATGTTACAAAAGATTTCTGTTGCAAATAAATGCTGTTCTTTTAAACGTTATGTTAATCAAATAATCTGAAAAAAAAAAATATATGTGTGTGTTCTTTTTAAACGTTTTATATATATATATATATATATATATATATATATATAATTTTTTCAGATTCTTTGATTAACATAACGTTTAAAAGAACACACACACACACACACACACACACACACACATATATATATCACAGTTTCCATAAGTATATTAAACAGCACAACTGTTTTCAACACTGATAATAATGTTTCTTGAGCAGCAAATCAGCATATAAGAATGATTTCTGAAGGATCATGTGACACTGAAGACTGGAGTAATAATGCTGAAAATGCAGCTTTACCATCACAGGAATAAATTACACTTTAAAATATATTCAAATCTCATAATACTTCACAGTATTACTGTTTTTTGCTGTATATTTGATCAAATAAATGCAGCCTTGATCAGCATAAGAGACTTCTTTCAAAAACATTAAAAAACTTTTAAAGAACAGTGTATAATAATATTAATTTTGAAATTAACCTCTTATTATTTTGACATATATAATTTGAAAGACCTAGGATATCAATAAACATTTTAATCCTTTACTATAAAGTAAGCATAAACGTTTATGACACTGTAGAAAGATAAAACAAATCTAAATAGAAAATTATCAGGAGTTAAATGGTTCAATTATCATCCGGGCTGGGTCTCTAAAGACCCCTAACATAAGTAATGTAACCTTTTTCAAGGAGCACATTTTATACGTTATCAAATTTAAATTTTGCTTATAATCATATCTCATAAAGAAAATGTCTCAAAGAACTTGAATGTTTAATATGTTTTTGATATATTAAAAGGCTCTCTCAGACCCCATGAGGGTTTACCTGACACATGATACAAAATGCTCTTTGTACTTTCTAACAGCAATGTTTCTATTTTACCCTTAGCTTCCCCACTGGGCCTGTGATTTATCACCACAGCGTGTTGGGACTGTGGACAGAGGGTCATTTGGTTTTCTCCTGTCCTCCCCAGTGCACCCACCTGTACGCTACCTCTATTCCTCCAGAAAACAAAAGCTCTCCATAACAGAGGACGACGCCCGGTATGTCTCCCTCCCCGAGTTTTACACTACACGCCTGCAGGCAGCCAGTCAGGTACGAGTTATTTACATATGAGAAGTCGTAAAAGTACAAAAAGCAGCCCATGTAATTCCAAAAAGCCATAATATCCAAATGTCTGACTTTTTAGGATGGTACAATGGTGCCTTTGACTCTCCTCCATATGCCTGCATTATCTGAGCTGCATAACGCTCCACTGCTTCTGCATGTATATGGAGCGTATGGTGTTGACCTCAATATGTCCTTCAGTCCTGAGAAGAGACTGTTGCTGGAGGACGGCTGGGCTCTGGCCTACTGCCACGTCAGGTACTGAACTACAACTCTAATAATCTTTTTTCATAGGTATGCTGAAAAATACTTCGAAATGCATCTTTATGTGTGCTTGTGTTGTTTGTGACTGGGCAGGGGTGGTGGTGAGCGTGGTCTAGCATGGCATCGAGCGGGCTCTGTGCTGCGGAAGCGGAGGGGAGTGGAAGATCTTGCTGCTTGCATCCAGACTCTTCATCGTTTGGGAGTGTCTCATCCTGCTCTAACCGCTCTCACCGCTCGCAGTGCTGGAGCTGTCCTAGCGGGGGCGTTGTGCAACCATAACCCACAGCTTCTTAGAGCTGTAATTCTACAGGTGGGTCTTCAATACTTCAGTGACCACACATTTCTTGAGCCATATTTTCACAAGATATATGACATTGCAATTCTCGGCAGGCTCCTTTTCTGGATGTTCTTGGCACAATGCAAGACGCTTCCCTGCCGCTTACTGTTGAGGAGAGGGGGGAGTGGGGAGACCCCCTTATAAGGGAACACAGGGACAACATTGCCTCTTACTGTCCCTGCCACAACATTATACCTCAGGTAAATCACTCAGATATCACATACACTTTCGTTCAAAATTGTAGGTTGCTTTTCTTTGTTTTTCTTATTCAGAAAGGGTGCATTAAATTGATCAAAAGTGACAGTAAAGACATTTATCAGGTTACAAAAGATTTATATCTCAAATAAATGCTGTTCTTTTTCACTTTCTATTCATAAAAACAAAAATCTAAAATAAGAGGCAGCACAACTGTTTTTAACATTGATATTAATAAGAAATGTTTTTTGAGCACCAAATCAGCATATTAGAATGATCATGTGACACTGAAGACTGTAATGGCTGCTGAAAATTCAGCTTTTACATCACAGGAATGAATTACGTTTTAAAATGTATTCAAACAGAAAACAGTTATTTTAAATTGCAAAACTATTTTACAGTTTTACTGTATTTTTGATCAAATAAATGCAGCCTTAATGAGGCTTAGTGATTTTAAAAAAAAAAATCTAAAACAAATCTCACAGACCCCAAACTTTTAATTAGTATTTTGTGTATTATGATTCAAAGGCCATTTAATAATCGTTTCTTATTTTTTCCACAGCTTTACCCATCCATTCTGATCACTGCATATTCAGAAGATCACAGAGTTCCTTTATCTGGGGTCATGAAGTATGTGGAAAGACTAAAGAAGGCCATCCAAATATGTACCACTCGGGTTGGTGTTAACGGTGAGTGTATAAATGCTCTCTTTAGCCTTTTTAATCAGCTTTAAAATTGTCAGATTCTCCTAGCACATAAAATAAAGCAATTACAGTCGATGGTTAAGGAGTGTTCTTGGGCGTAATCAGCGTAATACATGAACTTTAGATAGATAGATAGATAGATAGATAGCATCATATATCTGGAATCTAGACATCTCATTAGTCCAAGAAGTGAAGAATATTATCAAAACTAAGCTGCAGTATTAAAAACTCTAATAAACCAAGTGAAGTATAATGGGAATGAACTTGGAGGTCACTGGCTGTAATCCCAGCTCTCAAATAAACCCCTGGGCTTAAGAGAAGCACTTACACTCTCTCCTCAGGAGAGAAGAGCACTGATCTGGAAACAGGTGATGTGGAGCGATTCCTCTCCATATCAACCTGAGGTCACCTTGTGTGCGAGCTGCTGCGTGAGACACTCTGTCAGCACATCTTAGTCCGGACCCCCTCCGTTAGACTCCCTCTCCATCTGTGTGTCATTAATTATTTTTATTACAGACACACAAACACAGAAACACCTTCGCTAACACCCCACACACATATGCAAAGAAAAAACGAAAGTTCCTCTAATCTCTCCCATTCCTCTCCGGGAGATAAAACGCTGATCACATATGCTGCCAGCTCAGACGATTAACATGTTTATGAGATAGTGTATCAGCCGAGGAGATAAGGAACAATACACTGGGCTGTGCCAAGGTCAGGAGAAGGCTTGTGAAACATGCAGCCCAGAGAAGGAGCGGGATGAAGAGAGACACCGGCGGCCGTACTACAGATAAGAGGCAGATGACAGAGTTTTAAGGATTAGGCATATGATTTTTACACTCAGCTTCACTTCAGAGAGATCCCATCACCGTGGGGAAATAAGGCAGCCAGGCAAAGGAGTGGGCCAAGTCCACCTACATGGCAGCCTCTCATCATCCACTCTGTTTCAAGAGCGCTGACTTTAAAGTGCTGCATGTGATGCCCAGGTGTTGTGATGGAGAGCCAGAGTACCGGATTACGCTTGGATATTGTCAGTCTAGTCTTACATATTCAGTGCGTTTGGCCTTGTGACAATTTCTTTATCTACTGTATTCATGTGCCCCAAGATCAATTTTTGGCTTACTTATGTTTATTTAAAGGTGCTTCAGTAACTTTTTCCTTATTAAAAAAAATTACTCCATAGTTGATATTAACTACAACTATTAAAAATTGTTAATGGATATAAAGCTGCATTAATAAAATAAAAGTTAAATATTAGACAAAAAAAATAAATTTATTTCAGTTAGTTGCCAAGGCAACATTACTAATTTTCATTTAAGCTGAAAAACTAAAACTATTGATGCTACATAGAAATATGTTTAAAAAGTTAATAAATAGATTTTTATATATATATATATAGAGAGAGAGAGAGAGAGAGAGAGAGATTTTTATATATATATAATTACAGTGCCACTTGAAAGTTTGTGAACCCCTTGCAGAATCTGTGAAAAATTTTAACAAAATAAGAGAGATACAAAATGAATGTTATTTTTTATTTAGTACTGTCCTGAGTAAGATACTTTACATAAAAGATGTTTAAATATATTTCAGAACTACCAGACAAAAAAATAGCTAAATTTATTAAAATGACCCCGTTCAAAAGTTTGTGAACCATTGATTCTTAATACTGTGTCATTACCTGGATGATCTACGACTGTTTTTTTGTTTTGTGATGGTTGTTCAAGAGTCCCTTGTTTGTCCTGAACAGTTAAACTGAGCTCTGTTCTTCAGAAAAATCCTCCAGGTCCTGCAGATTCTTCAGTTTTCCAGCATCTTTTGCATATTTGAACCCTTTCCAGCAGTGACTGTATGATTTTGAGATCCATCTTTTCACACTGAGGACAACTGAGGGACTCAAACACAACTATTAAAAAAGGTTCAAACATTCACTGATGCTCCAGAAGGAAACACGACGCATTAAGAGCCAGGGGGTGAAAACTTTTTGAATTTTAAGATCAAGGTAAATTGTACTTAATCTGTCTTCCAGGAAACATGTAAGTATCTTCTGTTGCTTCCGAAGTGCAGTACTAAATGAAAAAAAAAAGATATTTAAACAAAATAAGAAAAATTTGGACTTCATCCTGTTCAAAAGTTTTCACCCCCTGGCTCTTAATGCATCATGTTTCCTTCTGGAGCATCAGTGAATGTTTGAACCTTTTTTAATAGTTGTGTTTGAGTTCATAAACTTTTGAACAGGGTAATTTTAATAAATTCAGCTATTTTTTTGTCTTATGGATTATATGTAAACATCTTTTATGTAAAATATCTTACTCAGGACAGTACTAAATAAAAAATAACATGCATTTTGCATGATCTCTCTTATTTTGTTAATTTTTCACAGATTCTGCAAGGGGTTCACAAACTTTCAAGTGGCACTGTGTGTGTATATATATATATATATATATATATATAATATATTTCTATTTTAAATAAAAGAGTTAATTTAACTGACAACTAACATTACTTTATGTTCAGTTTAAAGTCAGCATGACACAGAAGTTGCGATAGTCTTTTCTTCCCTAATGTGACTTATATATCTGTGAAAGAGTGAAAAAGTTTCTCGAACAAGAAAATGTAGGATGGGACTTGATTTTGTCCATCTGGAATTGATTGGATCATTGCGATTTGCTATATTGCCGTGATCTCATGTGAGTGACAGGTTGTCCCACCCTCGTGCCAGTAAACATGTCATCCGAAAAGAGAAGAGGTGTTACTGCAAGAGGGAGGGGAAGTTAAATGGAAGTGCACAGATAAATCATTTATAATAAACACTGCAATATTCCATAAACAAGCAAGAATTGTCGATTTTGATTTCATGGTGATACACGTGAACCTGTGCCTCTTTAATTGACATATGCTTCCCGCACTGTTCAACTACCAGCACGTGTCCCAGCTGTCATTCTGGACATGCAGCCAGGAGGTGATCACTTTGGCCCTGAGGATTTTCATCTGTCCTTGAATGAGGTACATAAACAATTATATTCATCCCACACCTTATCAGACTAAATTGTGGAATTACCTGCATAAAACTTGAGCATGCTGGGTATTATAAAGCTTTGGATTGATCGTCAAGGTTGTGATTATATAATGATCAAGTGCATTTTTTCATTATATATACACACTTTCTCATGAGAATCAGTTGAGAGATCACCTTCTCTCACGGTTTGATGTCACACATTAACTTATACTGTACTGTTGAATGCTGTTAGACTTTTTGTCATGGTGTATTTTTGCAGGCTATATAGTAATCATATATTTGAAGTGAGCTTTTATTTGTGTAATATCTGCTACCTTTTTTTTCCCCTCACAGAGTGCCCGGCAGTTAGCCTTTCTTTACACGGAACTTGGACTAGACCACCAAAAAACTCAACGGAGACAAAAAAAAAAAAAGCTCAAAAAACCTAACTAGCAAGTCCCATAAACACTGAAACAAAGTTGTTTATGTGTGAATGAAAAACAAGCAGACAAAAAGTTATTTTTTAATAAACCAAACAATTTTGTTTCATAGATGCTGTTCATTTCTTTTTGAATAAAGGATTGTCTTTATTCTGGCAAAAATAAAATCTAACGGTGTCCAAAACTAGTTGTAATGTGACAAGTTTGCACTGACAAGCAGCTGTTAACACAAGTTATCACAGCCAATCAGAAAATAATTGATGTTCATGGTACAGTTCTGTGGAGTGCGATTTTGCACCAATGAGATTTCAGAGTGGGCAGGACTAGCCAGCATGACACCACAGAAATAAAACATGGAATAGATAGCCTTTATTATTTGTTGATTCGCTGTGTCAGCCTGATTAAGACAAGTATCCTCAACACTTGTACAGAATATCTAGTGCGGACAAATAGCAGGCTTTCTCAGAAACATAACATTCAGATGCATGGTTAGGGTGAAATCGCTGATTGGTAGAATATTCCAGGAGCAATCCTTGACCTTGAGATGTTGGAATACTGGATTTAGAAAAAGTCTTCTGGCTTATTGGCACTGTACTTAAATGCACAGTAAGGGAATCTGGCAGCTCACTAACCGAAGACAAGTCAGTTGTAGTATCCTTGCCAAAGTTTAGAACCACCAGGAAGCCTTTTTTGAGCCCATCCAGCTCACGCAAATAAGCAAATACGTTGACATCACTCCAGACGTAGCAGAACCAGCCTCGGGACAGGACTATCTCCGACCCTTTGAGCAAACTCAGAGCACGATACTGTGAAATGGTAGAGTCTTGTTCGGTCTGCTGAAGCTAGAGAGAAAAATATAAGCTGGGATTAGATTTTTCCCTACTTAAACACACAGATTGTTTTCATAGCAGTCGAAATCAATGTACCTCCACATTGACAGTGCTGTAGTCTGGAGCGATGTCAAGCCATGTGCCGTTTTCACTGTCACTAAAGCCAGCATTGAGTTTATCATTCCACTGCATTGGTGTTCGCTGCGGGTCTCGACTGTTGCTCTTAATGGTAAAATAAAGTATGTATTTAATTTTTAAAAAATGCATTAAATTGATCAAATTAAATTGATTAAATTGATTAAAATAAATTGTTCTTGTGAACTTTTCAAAAAACATTTGTTTCCACAAAAAAATATTATGAAGCACAACTGTTTTAACATTTATTATAATATGAAATGTTTCTCGAGCATATGATTTCTGAAAGATTGTGTGACATTGAAGACTGGAGAAATTTCAGGAATATATTACATTTTAAAATATAATAAAATGTTTTTTTATTGTAATAATATTTCACAATATTTTTGTATTTTTGATCAAATAAATGTGGCCTTCAATCATAAGAGACTTCTTTCAAAAATATTTTAAAAATTCCCCAAATCGACCCCAAACTTTTGAACGGTAGTTCGTCCACTAAAACAATTAAAACAATTAAAAGTGAAAGTGACATGTGAAGGCCAAGTATGGTTAGCCATACTCTGAATTTGTCCTCTGCATTTAACCCGGGGGTCTCCAAACTCGGTCCTGGAGGGTCACTGTCCTGCAGAGTTCAGCTCCAACCCCATTAAACACACCTGAACCAGCTAATAAAGGTCTAATTTGTCATACTAGAAACTTCCAGGCAGGTGTGATGAGGCAAGTTGGAGCTAAACTCTGCAGGACAGTGGTCCTCCAGGACCAAGTTTGGAGACCCCTGATTTAACCCATCCAAGTTAGTGCACACACATTAGGAGTAGTGAGTAGTGAACACAAACACACCCAGAGCAGCCATTTTGCTGTGGCGCCCAGGGAGTGATTGGGGTTTAGGTGCCTTGCTCAAGGGCACCTCAGTCATTTCCCGCTGGTATTGAGAATCAAACCCGCAACCTTCGGGTTACCAGTCTGACTCTAACCATTAGGCCATGGCTGCCTTAATAGGGCAACTAAAAGGATTTTTACAGCTCAAACAACACATATTTGAATAAGAGTACAAAAGTGCTACGTTTTAATGTGCTTAATGTAAGTATTTTACACTTACTGGATCATGTTGTCCAAAAGGATCCTGAATTACCGATACATTTACGTTCACCATGCCAATCTCCTCTCCGTAGTATGTAGTGGGAGTTCCAGGCAGGGTTAACAACAACATGTTTATAGCACGTACATATTCCTTACCAGCACTGGAGGCTATACGTGGCTTGTCATGGTTTCCCACCTATATATGTAAACAAACACATTTTGTGATTGTAACAAACCGAACAAAATGTATTTTAAAGTTTATATTTGAAGCTGGAATGTGAAATTGTTTTTCCATTTTAATCTCAATTTGACCATAGGCAGCACAATGTGAAAACAATCTTTATTTTTTCTTTTTCTTTATTTTTTCTGACATCTGGTCACTCACCACCCAGTTTGGCCATTTTCCCTTTGGCATATTCGACATCCATAAATCAACCAGGCCTTTGGCTTGATTTCCTGACAGATCATCAGGAAGATAAAGTAGATAGAAGTTAAAGGGAAAGTCGCCTTCTGTGGCATAGCTTGTGCCATAGTACCTCATGGTTTTTTCAATTTCTTCGTAGTCATAACACTCTGTAACCATGAATCTAAGTTAGAGAAAACACAAAAGAGCCATTTACAAGAGAGAAACACGTGGAGATTCATGAAGTAGAAGAACTGAGGATACCTGTAGCGGCCAGGTTCTCTGCTGTAGGCGTCCATCTCTATCCTCCATTCTGTCAGGATCTCATGTAGCCCCGGTTGTGTGTAGGTGTAGTCATGGTACAGCTCAAACTCTGTGTCCACAGTCGACTGAAAGATATCAAGAGAGGAAAGAATGAGGATAACCTTGTAGTTAGATACAATGGAAATCAGATGTGCAGTGTAAGTTCATTACTTTAAACACAAACTGAGGGATGAATAAAAATGATTTTCTACAGTAATCCACAACATGTCACAGATGATAAAGTTTAACTTGTGTTGAACCCGGAACATTTTTCTAAGTTAGTGGAAAAAGTCCATTAGGGCCAAAGTCATTGAAGAAAGAGGGCCAAGACCACTGAGTCATTCCACGGTCTTCCCTAGATCTTCAGTGGCTTTGTGATCATCTGGAATTAGGATAATGGGCATGACTTGCCAGTAAATCCAGAGAAATATGCACTAGTAATCCTTAAATGACATTGTGAGAACAAAGAATAGTAACATGACTCTTCCTAAATGCATTCAGAGAATAATTGTGGCTCTGGCAGATGCTTCAATAAATAAGTGTGTAAACTGAATGTGTATGTTTTCATGAGATTATATAGCACAGGACATTGTTTGGCTTACTGGATCTTGGTCAGGGTCAACCTGTGGTTCATTTCTCAAATGTGTGGCCTCAAGCATGTGTTTCACAGCGTCCATGCGAAACCCATCCACCCCCTTCTTCAGCCAGAAATGGATTATGTCCTATTACACAGACATGAAACAAAGATCAAAGAGGGTCCATGTTTGCAGTGAAACATGATATGGTATGGTGGATTGCAGATCTGCATGAAGGGCCTTTTTGTTTAAGAGTTTGAAGACTAATATTCCTCCTCCACCAATATTTAAAAATATTTCACTCTTCAACAACAACGTCCTGTGTAAATGAAAACATAACAGTGTTTAAATGGGTGGTGGCTTCATGCTTAGGTGGTTTAAAGCCCCCTTACATTCATTCATTTATTCGAAACATTCATTCAGACAGTCACCAATTTTCTTAACACTTTTTCTCATTCACACACTGCTTTTTCCCACAGCAACATTCACTCCAAAAATTGTGTATCCAAAAATGAATGTTGAAAATTATTACAATTGTTAATTATACATCTTAACTTTACCATATCTATCTACCTATCTATCTTTAATGAAAAAGTTGGAAATATCAGGGATTTCCAGGCCTGGAAAAGTCTTAACAAAATCTTAAAAAGTCATGGGAAATATATATATTTTTAGTTAAGCTCAAGCTCTAGAATGTTTTATTGGCTACAAATAGAATAAAATAAAATTAATTTATTAAAATAAATCCTTATCCATTCATCAAAAATCCTGAAAAAGTGTATACACACTCAAAATAAAGGTTCTTTATTGGCATCGATGGTTCCATGAAGAACCATTAACGTCCATGGAAAATTTTCTTTGCACAAAAGAAGGGTTGTTCTGATTATTAAAATGTTCTTCACTTTAGGAAAATCACTTCACACTATGGTTCTTGGATGAACCTTTTGGGTTCCCCAAAGAACAGTTTGGAACCCAAAATGGTTCATCCAAGAACCATCCTAGTGTTAAGTGTTTTTCCTAACCTAAAATGGTTCATCTGTGGCATCACTGCAAAAAAAAAAAAAAACCTTTTGGAACCTAAAGTCTGCATAATGTTCATAGTCAAGTCGTTGTCTGCATGCTTCCTTTAGCTCTGTCTTACCGTCATCTCCTCTATGACTCGAGGGTTACGGTAGTTCAGGTCTGGCTGTTCCTTGAGGAACTGATGGAAATAGCACTGTTGTCGTATTTCATCATACTCCCAGGTGGAATTCCCAAAGACACTTACCTGGATAAACAATGTGACACTTATAGTCAACCACATCCAAGTACTATATGTAAATGTTTTCTAATTGTTTTACTTAATTCAGTTCTAATAGTAACAAAAAAATAATGTGCTATAAATAATGATGAGATATAATAGCGAAGCTTGGGACAAACATTCAGAATAGCACTGATTCTTTATGTTGAACCATAAAATTCAAGACCCAACTGGATAATGCTACAGCAGCTGTCACTATTCACTGATTTGTTTGCATTGTGAGGATGGACGTTCATACCCAGTTGTTAGGAGGTTTGTCTGCTGTGCAGTTAACCCAGATGTAGTAGTCTTTATAGGGCTCTGTGCCATTACGGCTAAGTTGGAACCAAATGTGTTTGTCGCTGGTGTGGTTTGGGATGTAGTCCATGATCAGCTTTAGACCTGGGCCAAAAAAAACAAAAAAACAGCTTACATTAATGCGGTTATCAAACAGAGCATTTTATAGTGATTATTGTAATAATGGTGTTATAACGTAACAAGTTTGGAACGGTTAATTATTAACCATAATGTTACTCATGAAGCTCATAACATGCTAAAATTCAAACTATAGCCATAAACACAGCAAAAAATGATGACTGCACAATGAGTCATTGTGTTACAAGTTGTTGGTTGACGACAAAGTTGATTGAAATATCTTTGATCATTTATTATAATGCATGCCCACCTCTGTCATGCATGCTTGCTAGGAGGTTGTCAAAGTCTTCCATCGTTCCAAAGATAGGGTCAACCTCCCTGAAGTCCTCTACGTCATAGCCAAAGTCCCTCATAGGAGACTTGTAGAAAGGACTGATCCAGATTGCTTTAATGTTCAGGTACTCAAAATGACTCAGTTTCTCCCTGATTCCTGAAATCAAACATTGAATTATAAAACTCTTATCTACACATTTGATCTGTACTAAGACATTTGACAATCCTCACAATGATCAATCCAACCTTTCTAATCATTTCAATCTTTTACTATCTATATATGATCGTTTTGGAGGGTCACTAAAGTCATTTTCCGTCTCATGTAGAAGATAAGCTGGTATTTTGTCTTATCCATAGTGTTTGCTTTGTGTGAACATGTTTCAAAGTAAAATACTAATGTACCGCCATAAAATCAGTTTTATTTACTTTATGGCATGTGTAGACGCAATTTTACCCGTTACATAAGAGCATTAAACAACCTCCTCCTATAGCATGAAACAGAATATGCAGCAATACAGAACCATTATGAGTCAAAAAATAAGGCTTTTGTGTGTCTGTCCAAGCCATCAATACACTCACTTCTCAAATAACACTACAGCTGGAGGGAACTCTCAGCTGCTGAAAAGAGGAGTTGTTCATAACGCCGAATCCACCATTTTGTCCAACAAAGCAGTCAGGGGAGTTAGTAGATTAAAGGGTTAGTTCACCCAAAAATGAAAATAATGTCATTTATTACTCACCCTCATGCCGTTCCACACCCGTAAGACCTTCGTTCATCTTCGGAACACAAATTAAGATATTTTTGTTGAAATCCGATGGCTCAGTGAGGCCTGCATAGCCAGCAATGACATTTCCTCTCTCAAGATCCATTAATGTACTAAAAACATTTAAATCAGTTCATGTGAGTACAGTGGTTCAATATTAATATTATAAAGCGATGAGAATATTTTTGGTGCGGCAAAAAAAAATAAAAAAATAACGACTTATATAGTGATGGCCGATTTCAAAACACTGCTTCATGAAGCTTCGGAGCGTTATGAATCAGCGTGTCGAATCATGATTCGGATCGCGTGTCAAACCGCCAAACTGCTGAAATCACGTGACTTTGGCGCTCCGAACCGCTGATTCGACACGCTGATTCATAACGCTCCGAAGCTTCATGAAGCAGTGTTTTGAAATCGGCCATCACTATATAAGTCGTTATTTTGTTTTTTTGGCGCACCAAAAATATTCTCGTCGCTTTATAATATTAATATTGAACCACTGTACTCACATGAACTGATTTAAATATGTTTTTAGTACATTAATGGATCTTGAGAGAGGAAATGTCATTGCTGGCTATGCAGGCCTCACTGAGCCATCGGATTTCAACAAAAATATCTTAATTTGCGTTCCGAAGATTAACGAAGGTCTTACGGGTGTGGAACGGCATGAGGGTGAGTAATTAATGACATTATTTTCATTTTTGGGTGAACTAACCCTTTAACGTCGGTGGACTTGTGTGTACAAAAATGGTGTGTACATCTTTCCACGGTTGAAACATTCCTTATGATGTTCATTCATGTTTATTTGATGGTATAAATTAACTAGTAGGAAGAGATGATCGGTTCATGAGCCGCTTGAACTGAGGCACTACAGCGATCTGTCACGACACATTAAAGAGCCACAAAACGGTATTTATTGTTTAAATTTCCTTAAAAATGACAAAAATTGAAATTTAAGACCTTGTTTCATATCAAAAGTAACCTGCTCTGTCTTGTCTGTCGACGCGCTGTCAGTGTCCTCTTTGCTCCGCGATGTATTTTTCACTGCGTGAGAACATGATGTGTGGCGAGAGATCGGCATGGCTTGTCGGACGTAGCAACAGTAACTAAAGGGGGCGGGTCTTTGCGAACAGTCAATTGACTTATATAATCTCAGAATTATTAAAAGTAACCAAATTGTTGAAAAATGGTCACATTATGCACACTAGGATGTGTGTAGGTACATTGGGTGTTCTCAGAATGACTGATATCACACTGAAAATACAAGATCCAAACCTGACACAAAGGCTCTCAACAATATTATGTAAGATTTAGAGATCACAGAACAATTTACTTGAATTATTACACTATTTGCATGTACACATGGACAAAATGTTTACATATATTTCAAAATACTATCATGTTATATGCACCAAGAAAATGATATTAAAATAAATTTTATTTAAATCTTAAAATGTAATTTAATTTAGTCTAATAACCATTACTAAAATAGTTTTTTGTGCTGAATGCATAAAAAGGTGGTATATAATTGCCTATTTTGCATATGTTTGGGGGGCAACTTTTAATACAAGGTACATAACAGAAAATATTGCAATTATCCGTGGTGTTATTGTTAACTAAATCTAATAAATATAATTTTTCGGTAATTGAAATAAAGTAAACAAAAAAAATGAAATTTAGAAATGTTGCATTGTCAACTAGCTACAATAAATAAGTCTAAGTTTAAGTACTAAAATTATTTAAACTAAAACTGAAATTAAAAAAATAAGCTAAATAGAAATATTTAAAAAAAGAAAAAAAATTAAAATGAAAACTGTAAGCCATTTCAAAATATTATTAAATACTATAATAACATATACTACTAAAATAATGAGTATTAGACAACTTTACATTGCTTCATGGGAACATCTTAAAAGGTTTTTTTGTTTGTTTGTTTGTTTTTTACCTTAACAACCAAAAATTACCTTTAAGGTCTCCAACACCATCCGCATTTGAATCTTTGAATGATCGTGGATAAACCTGATAGACCGGAGTCAGCTGCCACCAGCTCATGCATCGAGGTGACAGCGCCACGATTGTAATGGTCATGGCAATCAGAGCCAGGGTGCATGCGATGATCAGCCAGAAAATAATCTCTCGAGGTATTCGGTAGCAGGCTTTGCTCGAGTATAACATCAGAACCTCTTTGGGCATCCCAGCATATGGTTTGATCTGAGTGTATACATTTTCCTCCGGCCTGGTGGTGATGGAGACGCTGGTGGCCTGTTGCTCTCGAGTGCTTGATGCATCAGATCTATCATCATCATCCTCTTGAAAGGCTGCATTCTGGGCACCTTCTTGCAGCTCCACCGTGTCGATGTTTGTGATTTTGGTCAAACTCATAGTTCTTCATTCAATCCCAGAGCACAGGAACAACACTTGTGAGAGCCGACACAGCCAGAGTCCTGTTAAATAGAGGCATTCACAAGTCCATAGTGCACAACACTCATTCAGTCTCCATTGCTCTCACACACACAATAAAACCCCTCCCAGAGGAATGTGGCAGAGATTAGCAAGGCCAATCACACACTGCCTTGGCTACATATTATTGAAAAGTCAGGTAACTCATCATGACATTGGCTATAAGTGACAGTTTACAAGGTTTTAGTGTTGCGGACAACACAGGATTCTCAAACAGAACCACATTATTTGAATTAGCAAACTAAAGACAGCTAGTTAGCCAGCTAGCTTTCTCATTGTATGAAAAACTAGATGGCAAGCTTTTACCATATGAACAAGCCTTTAGTTTCTTAGCGGACAGATTTCCCTGAAATCAGATGTCTGCGAATTAACAAAATATGAATCTTGTCCATCTTTCAACTTGTTAAATAGATTGTAAACTGCAGCTTGATTATATAATTTTATTGATGTTTATGCATATAGTCAAGGCCTGATCACATTAAAATACTATTAAAAATTAATTTAACATTTAAAAATCATTACCAAAAATATTGAATGCAGAATGCATAAAAAGTGGTACATAATTCATTGCCTAATTTTCATGTTTTTGGGCAACTTCAAATACAAAATACATAACACAAAATATTGTAATAATCAGCGTTATTACCCAAAACTAAATATATTAAAAATGTTTCCATAATTGAGATAAAGTTTCAATAAGATGTTAAAACAAATTAGATGAAAAACTTTGTAACTAGTACTGTTGCCTTGGCCAACTAACGACTAAAGTACTAAAATGACTAAAAATGAAACAAATAAAATAAAGCTAAAAAGAATATTTAAAAAAATGAGTAAAAATGACAAACATAAAATTACTAGAACTTAAATTAAAAATAAAGTATATTTTAGAAAGCTAAAATATTCAAATATTTATAAATACTACAATAGTATATAAATAATACTAAGTTATAATGAGAATAAGAGAAGCTTTTTTCAACGTGACAAATTGGCTGGCAAACTTTTACCTTATAAACAATGTTAGTTTCTCCCTGAAAACAGATCTCTATAAGAATTTAAAAAAACAAGAATCCTGTCCAACTTGTAATGTAACTAGTTAACTATTAGATTGTAAACTGCAACTTGATTATATAATTTTATTGACGTTTATGCAGATTATCAAGGCCTGATCATACCCAGACGAATATTCGGTGCAATGTTATTGAATATTTGAATAAACAGATGTTAATGTGTCTTTAAACTGGCACAAACATTTGCATTCTGTCAGTGCGACAGATTTTTTTTTACGGAAAAGTGTTCTAATCTCTTTTCCACTGCCAAGAAAACTGACCTACCAAAAAGATTTGCACTTTTGATCACATATCCAGAGCTGCTGTTATTACACAAAACTACGACTTGGTGGTTACTATTTTACCAAGCGATAATGAATAGCAGAGGAAGCGGCTCTTGTATTTGGTTTTGTTTGATAAATACCATAGAGTGCTGCAGGGATGGTATATTTTTGTAGGCCAAAACCCAGAAACAAGTTAGCATTTTAGCACTTCCGGTTCCACCGTCCCGAAGCCAATGGGTTTTTTGAATGGATATTTAGTTAAAAGACTGAAATAAGGTCTATAGTTAACACAAGCTCAATATATTTTCACATTTTATTCTAAGAAATACATCAGTAACAACTTTTTTGTTAAAACCTTTTACTGGTCTTGAAATATGCGGTTGTTAACAAGCATCTAAATGGGAGGTTGTCAGGGACACATTAGAAAGAATAGACAAAATTTAGCATGATAACCAATTAGCATGCTAAGCTATTTAGCAAAGGACAACAAACACAGCAACGGTCAACTTGAAAAAGGTAACAGTAGCAAATATCAAAAAACTGTTCAGTCATTTCTGTGCGGCTCAGTCCAAAGATCATCTG
Source organism: Mylopharyngodon piceus (assembly GCA_039654765.1). Classification (NCBI taxonomy): domain Eukaryota; kingdom Metazoa; phylum Chordata; class Actinopteri; order Cypriniformes; family Xenocyprididae; genus Mylopharyngodon; species Mylopharyngodon piceus. The sequence continues at coordinate 10,965,981 of CM077450.1, forward strand.
AGCCGATTTTGGACAAAAGTCCATAAGAGTTGTCGGAAACTTTGTGATGTTAAAGCCATGCGATCGTGGTATAGTTTGTTTATTGATATGTTTTACTTGTGGTGATTCTATTTAGGCTTCAAAATTCATAAAAGTTGTGTTCATTTGTAAAGATTATCAAGTACCGGCTTTTCTATGAGCGCCACCTACTGTCAGACAGTGATTTTGCATGTTAATTCAGCCTATCTGAATTTTACACATTTTATTCATTTAACTTTTTTACACATTGGTCTGAACAGACAAGTTGAATGCAAAAATCAGACCGCATTCGTGTTGGTTTGAATAGGCCTTCACTCTTCAACTACACAATTCATTCATTGTTACAGGTACAGCAGAATTTTTTCATCTTTACCTTACTTCTTGATCTAAATAAAACACAAATAAACTTGTTCTGCAATATTTAAAACAGGCTTTCATGAAAACCTAGATAGCATAGCACTCGTTATTAGCCATAATATATCTTTAGCCTCAGCCTTAGGTGGCATGGCTACATACCTGACCATCTGATGCCCATTCTACACAAAACTTGAAAGAACTTTCTCAATCTGATAAGCTCTAACACAACATTTTTTTTTTTTTTTTTTTCTCCCAGATCACCTGGCAAAGTTGATACAATGAGTAAACACTAGATTTGCTAAAGTTTGCTGGGGTAAAAGACATCAAATCTTTGAAATATGCTCAGCTTTGTTTGTGGCACTTAGTATTATGTTAAATAGATCAACACTGTATATTCATCTTTGTTCAATCATAACTCATAATTACAGATCACAACATCTAAACATATTTTCCCTTTTTGTTTTATGTACAACCTTTCACTGAGAACACCAATATTTAAAATAATTTCTTTCCATACCAGTCTATTATTGCGCTATCGACCCCTAAAGCGCACACAAAAACAAAGCAACCTGCAATTGGTTGCTGTTCCATGCCAATCTCTTGGAACATGGAACTACTGCTTACTGTTAACTCAAAGTGTTGTGTCTCAGCCATTAGGCCTTTCCCACTGTGATTAAACATGAGGAGCAAGACTGCTTTTTCCTGTAGCTTTATTGTTCTGCTCAATATCACCTTTCAAGTTCAAGTTCCAATGAGTACTGTTGTCCATGGACTGTTGAAAATATATTTGAGCAAAACCAACATTACACTTGTATGATGAATCAGAAAATAATCTGTGAATTCATCACAAAGCTAGTATTTTCATGTTCAGCTAACCAAAAAAAAAAATAAAAAATAAAAAAAATAACACCACTTTACAATATACTCTGAAGGAAAAAAGAAGAAAAAAGGCAGGTTGCTGTAAGTTCACATCTGCATTCTAAAGTGAGGGTTGATGAGAGAAGACTGAGATATAATACAAAGGGGGAGCTGAGAAAAGCTGCGTGGCTTTGGTGGGCAGTTACAATCCCTTTTATCCAACATCACACACAGTTCCTGGGTTACACAAGTACATGAACAATCTCAGTGTGTCTAAAGTATTTCACGCAATGTGGCACGCTCATCGGCTGCCACCAACATAACTCTATTGCTTCACACAATAAGCGACAAAGACATCAAACTTGGGAAAAATAAAAAATATATATGAATTTATATATATTTACCTCTATATATTCTATATTCTCTGAAACAGCAGGATTAAAAAGCAATCAAATGATAACCTGCAAAACGAAGCAGAGTCAAGTCCGAGGTTCTACCTACAGGTCAGTCAGCGCTCATGAGGAGGGAAGGGAAGGTGCAAAAAGTCAACAAGCTTCAATCCTTTCCACGCAGGTTATGTAGTAATGAAGTAATTCTTTAAAACATGTTCCACACACATTCATCAGTCAAATATATCCTCAATTAAACCCAGTGATGATCCATTACCCCATACCAGGAGCTGCAGTGGTCTCACATAGCCAAGTTTATCAATTGTATCCTGGACTTTGGGCATCTGGCATTAGCAAACCTCACTTGAATTTGCAGCCGACTGGAAAAGGCACCACAGCACGTACATGGGTCCATCCCGCAAAACATCCTTGGTTTCAAAATTAACACCCACAGCCACCACAAAAAAAGTGAGAAAAACAGTTTTTTATTGTATGATGTGTATTTTGTTATTTTTGTGTTTGAGGTTTTTTTTTTTTAAAAACTGGAACTCCATTCCTTCCCTCATGTATTAGAAAAAAAGTGTTTGTAATGCTTTTGGTTGTACTGTGTTTCCATTGTGTTGTGACTCTTGAAAGACTGTCCGTTGAATCTCTTGGTTTCACTGGAACAAAAGAAACATGACTGATGTCTTGTGTAGAAAAGGGGCTCCTCCCTCAAGTGGGACGACTACCACGGGTCCTCAAGGTCAGCACCACTCTGCAGAGAAGCCACACAGAAAAAAACATCAGTTGGCAAAGGCATCAAATCAGCATTACCAGAATCAACCAAATCTACCTGCAATCTTCTGTTATGAAAACATTTACTAAAAGTAATGAGAAAGTCTACATCATAATATCGAATCTAATACAGGAAGTTAGAGTATAACCACCAAATGTAACAGTGATTGGGATAATTAAATAAAATACAATTATACAATTAAATGAAAAATACATCGCAGAGCAAAGAGGACACCGACAACGCGCCGACAGACAGAGCAGGTTTACTTTTGGTATGAAACAAAGTCTTAGCTTTCAAATTTTGTCATTTTTTAAGAAAATTTTTTGGCTCTTTTAAGTGTCGTGAGTCTTGTGACAAATCTCTGTAGCACCTCAGTTCAAGCAGCACAAGAACCAATCATCTCTTCCTACTAGTTATAGCACAAAATAAACATGAATGAACACCAGAAGGTATGCTGTTTCAACTGCAGAAAGACATCAATACACAAAATTGTTCAAGTTCAAGTCCACTGACGTCTACTAACTTCTGTCTGGTTTGTTTGTCTGACAAAATGGCGGATTCGGCAAAATGATTGGTCAGATTGCCTGTCGATCAAACTCCCAGCGAAGGGTGAATTGCCCCTGGTCTCCCATATTCCACTAACCATTACTGTCAATACTGAACCTTGAAACAAGAATTGTCAAGTTCTTGTTTCCTTGTCTAATATTTAATTTCTATGAGTGGAAAACCAGTGATATAATCATTTCTACACTGCAAGATCAAAGAATTAACTGTTGTACAAGGCACAGACACGATTCAAAAAAATAAAAATTATTGGGATTATCAGATCCTGCATTTTTGATTTTGATGTTTCTTCCTCTACTGGAAATATCACATCTCCTCCTCTTCTCAGAAGCCAAAGATACACATCTGCATCACAGAGAAAAGGATGCATGTGCAAAGCATCAATATGAAAGACTGTGGAAAAATTGATCCAGGCCCTTGTATAATGGCCGATTAGAGATCAGTGAATAATATTTCTGTTCTCTAATATGATTACTTTTCAAGAACACATCTAGGTAAGCCATTTCATGCCACAGATCATACACGTGCAGGACTTGAAATAAAATCAAAGTTAAAAACAAGTCATCTGCATTCATTGACAGGAACACTTTTGCTTTGGTAATGTAAACGCAAAAAGAAGTGAATTATCTACAGGGTTTGAATATTTAACAGGTAAAGTGTAATACAGCACTACTTTGAGAGTTTGGTCACACTGCAAACTGCATAAAACTAACTTATCAGCAAACCAGCAATAAAATAAATGGAAAATTCCCTCCTCAACCATCAATGCATTCATAAGATCAGTACATATGGGGTGGAGTGAGGTTCTGTCACAATTTTCAAACAAACTCTTCTGCAGAAAGTTTCTCTTTCTGCAGAAATCATTAGTATCAATTAGTAATCAACTTACCAAATGAAACAGGTGGGCTGCATTAATCAAAGGGTGAACACATACATCATTAGTTCTGTTAATGTGTATTACCTCTTAATGTGCCTCAAATTAGGTGTGTTCTGGATATGAATTCTTTATGTTTGTGTGTGTAAACTACATCCATTTGATCAAGAATATGATTGCTAAATGTTCATCTGGTTGTGAAAAACATGTTATCACTGAGAAACACAAAGATCTAGTCTACTCCTCACAACAAGCTAACAAAACATCACTCGCTGATGAGGCCTAGGGATGTCAAAAGTACCAAATTGATACTAAAATTAAAAACCTATGTAAATGCTGTCTAACAGTACTGCAGATTTCTATTATAATAAAATTAATCAAAACACAATATTGACAGGAAAATTGTTTATTAATAATCAGCTTTATTAATGTTAACTCGAATAATTATTTGGAAAAATACTTTTGAGCTATACTTGAAAGCGAAAGTTTGGGGTTGGTAAGATATTTTGAATGTTTTTGCAAAAGTCACTGATGCTCAAGGCTGAAACTATTTGATGAAAAATACAGAAAAAAACAATAATATTCTGAAATTATTACAATTTAAAATAGTTTAAAATAGTTTTCTATTTTAAAATTTATTCCTGTAAGGAAAGCTGAATTTTCAGCAGCCTTTATTTCAGTCTTCAGTGTCACACGATCCTTCAGAAATCATTCTAAAATGCTGATTTGCTGCTCAAGAAACATTTCTTATTAATATCAATGTTAAAAACAGTTGTGTCACTTAACTTTTTTTTTTTTTGTGGAAACATTTTTTCTGGACTCTTTGGTGAACAGCAAGTTCAAAAGAACAGCATTTATTTGAAACAAATCTTTTGTAACATTATAAATGTCTTTACTGTCACTTTTGATCAATTTAATGCACCCTTGCTGAATAAAAGTATCAATTTCTTTAAAAAAAAAAAAAAAAAAAACTTTTGAATGGTAATGTACATTCAATCGTTTCAGTTTAAATTTGTTAAAATATTAACTTTAAATAAAGGATTGTGTTCAATAGATTAGTTGTTTCTGTGGTATCGAAAATCTATCAAGAATCCTGAAATCTGACAGGCACTGTTATCAACTACTGAAAATTTTGGTATCATGACAACCCTAATGAGAGTCCAAGAGCGTAGAGAACACCATCTATCTCTCTCTCTCTCTCTCCCTCTCTCTCTCTCTCTCTCTCACACACACACACACACACACACAAACCACATACTATCTTGGATGTCCAGTAGGAGAAAAACACTTGGATCAAAACGCCAGCTTTGTCCAAGTAGTGTCCAGACCAATACTTGAGAATGTGTCACACTAAATAAACACTAAGACACATTCTCCTGAGGTGTTTGCCTCACACACACAAACAAAAACAAGACAGATATACAACTGCAGGCTTTACAACATGCAATCCCCAGTGCAGCTTCGCCAGATGACACGTTGAGTAGTGACATCATCATCATCATCATCATCATCATGAGACATGGCTGAAGAGTTCATAACAGCATATTAGCAAACCTATTTATAAGCTATTAAAATAACTTACTTATTAGGTTACTAATCATGTCTGATTCATCATGCTTACAGGCTGATAATTCTCAGTTCATCTCCTTGATGGGATGTAAGGAGTGTTTGTGATATGGTGATCTCAACCGCTGTGCTTTGGGCCAGAGGATCATTTGAATGAGCTCATTACAGCTGTGATTTGAGCAGGATGTTTTACTCTCTGCAGTAAATAATTTGCGAGCAGGCGAGTGGGATGGAGAGAGCAAATACTCTGAGGAGAGAAAGTAACGCTGAGTGACTCTTGGTTGAAGGTTGTTAATACCAGGTAAAAACGGGTCCAGTGAGCGAGGCGCAGAACAAGGCAACGTCTCATGATGAGAAGAATCCAAAGGTCAGGGGGGAAGGTAACATTTCTACACGTCTACCTTTTTAAATGGTAAGACCAGGGGCTAAATGTACAGCTGTGAACACACCGGGAGGTTCTAGACCTTTAAAAAGCCAGACTCTATTCATACTCACACCATCTTCTTCTCTTTGGGGGTTCAACCGGTTGTACACTGCTTCAATAACACTGTGCCTGCAAAAAAAAAAAAAAGCAGACAACGTATTAGAAAAATAAAATGCAAAAAATGTTTGGGTACAGACAGGGTATACAAGTTATAGAGCAAGATTCAAAGTCAAGCTGTATTCTTCTGGGTCAAGCCTACTTGAGATTGAACGTGCAAATGTTGTGTTAGCACTCCAAATCCTTTAACATTAGGCGCGTAACCCTGTGTCCTGTAAACGTGTTTGTGCAGGTGTGAACCTCTGTGTGGTTTGTAACCATGATATTTACTTACTTGCTGGCAAGGCCGCCCCCTGGTGGGAGATTAGGGATGCTTTCTTGGGACAGGGTGCTCATGACATGCACCAGCTCAGGCACACCTTCTTCCCCTGCTTTCTCTATGAGCTCTGATTAAGAAACAGAAAGGATAAACCACAGGTTAAAGCTTGCTAAATATTTATTTGACTGTTCCAGTCAATGGAACACTACAATGAATGTACGCATAGGACTTCATGTACAGTGCTTGACAAATTTATTAGAACACCATCCAATGTAAGGTTTGTGCCACAGCTGCCCTAAACTAAGGCCACATTCACACAGCAGCAGAATACAGTTGTCAGTCCTGTATTTGAGTCCTTAATATGGTTGCGTTCACACACAGTACGGTTATTTACGGGAGTGACAACCGCATTCTATAACCGAACTCACACCTGTAAATTTTCAGGACTCACAACCGCATTCTCGGAATATTCGCGCTGTGTGAACGGAACAGGACTGGACAGCTAGTTGTCTGTCACATCATACAGTGCGAGAGAGCCGCTCTCCTAAGGTGTTTTGTGTGTGGTTTCACTTTCAGTAACTTACTGCGACAGAGATGTGAGCTGTGCATCATCTTAAGGTGTTAGATCCAGTCACTGTTCTCCACCGGAGCGGCTCATGTCAGTTTTGTATTTCTTTTCAAATGCAGTGTCATGCGCGAGATGTCGCAAAGGACGTGACACGCGTGTGCAGCGGTTAAAGTCTCCGGCTAGTGCGTGTTTACATGCTGCTGTTGGTTAATGAACTTTTGATGGATGAACTCACGGTTCAGTTAGTCTCTTGTCATGTGACAAGTAATAATACTTTTCAGTTTTATGGACGTCGCCATCTTTAATATTACGTTGATCACTGTCGTCATGGTTACTAGTAAGAGAATACGGGTTTGACACTCGCTGCATGTTCATACAGACAGTGTTCCAAACGCTACTGAAAGTTGCTGTGTGAACGAGACATTTCGAGACTCACACCTGTTAAGTAAATGCGGTAGTCAATCCCAAAAAATGACTGTGTGAACGTGGCCTAACAGTATTGGTGATTACCAGAATAATTTTATGTTTCTGTAATGGTCAATCCACACCAGTATGTGTAAGCTCTTTAATCACAGTAGTGTTTCTAATGCTAAAATATAAACATCGTTGGGATTTAATGGATTCAAAGACAGATCGCACAAAAGTTATCAAAAGCAAGTCTTTGGGAACAACTAGAAACTATTTGGAAGTCAATAACAACAGAGACTGTGGAAAAGTACATAAAAACAAAGCTGTTGTCAAGGCCAATGGAGGCCATACAACAAAATAAAATATATAATTTTATGTATGAATAAAGACTATTTAGTTGTTTCAGTTTATTTGCCTAATAAATGACAATACATTTTTAGTTAACACGTTTCTGACAGGATCCTAAAATATTTGTGTTTTCTCTTTATTATGATAGGTGGCCTAATAAATTTGTTAAGCACTGTATATGTGTACAGAGAAATGAGCAATGCATTATGGTTACTAGTGTAGAGCACTAGGGTTATTAGTTTTTTTTGTTTTGTTTTTTTGTTTTTTTGGAAAAAGAGAAATGAGAGATAAAGACAGAGAAAGAAAGAAGGAAAGAAACAACAGAGACACTGCGAGACAAGAGTGAGACTCTAGAAGGAAAGCCTGTGGCCCAGTTGGGCTGCTCTGGGCGGCTCTAGGCCTGTTGCCAGTTAGATGTTCAGCCAGCACATTCCTCACCAGAGCAGCAGTGCCGACGACTCCCTCAGGCCCTCTCAGCACCCAGCCAAACATTACAACAACGTTACCCCAACCTTTGCCCAAAACTCAAGGCCAAGAGTTTACATAACCTCCAAAACCCTACAAAACTAACAACCACGTGCAAGAATATGTCCAATGTCCAATACAGAAAGAAAAGGCCAGTAGAAAAGAAAAAAAAGTAAAAACAAACAGGGTCAAGCTATCGAGAGATATTAAACTAGAAAAAAAAGGAAGATGAAAGGGGGTGGAGACAGGATAGTATGTTCAAGATCACAAGTGAAAAAGTGTGGGGGAAGAGGACATTTCTCTTTAATAAAATGCATATATTCTGAAATTAATTAATCTGGACTGTTATACAGTGGCCTCAAATATTTGGAAACTTAAAATATATCAAAGCAAGTGGCATCTGCAAACAAAAATGCTTGACCTTTCCTCAATACTAACTTCACTTGTCTTTAGTGATTTTTTCAGAGAAAAGCACTGACTGCTCTTGGCAAGATAACCTTCACTGTATATTATTTAGGAATTTCAATATAGAGTTACCAATTTGATTCAGTTTCACAAGCTCTTGATTCAATTCCAATTCAGATTCATTTGGCTATATTTGGGTTATGTCCATTTTGCTTCTCTGTTATGCTGTAAATTATAGAGGGCAGTGTTTCAAACCTGTTTCAGATTGATATTGAACTATTTGTTCGTGAATATGGCTCCACTCGTGGAATTGTAAGCAGGAGCTATCTAGAGGTTTTAAAGCTGAGTAAGGGACATGCATGCCCAGGAACAGATGTATGAATGCTCTCAAACTGCAGTGGACAAAATAGGTATTGTGTGGTGAACCAATGAGCTCTTCTGTTTCTCACCTTCCACACGCGATTCAAGGTACTTGTCCAACTCGGCATCTCTCTTTACAGCCTCCTCTGACACCTGGGGTGCATTTGGCAAACAGACTAATACAACACTCATATTATCTCGACTTCCCTGAAGGAGAAAGAAGAAAGAAGAAAAAAGAAAATAATCTCACCTGAGAATAAAACATTCATGCTGCATAAGAAGCTGTCACACAAGTGAGAGTAAGGAACTGTACCTTGTGTAGACAAGTATCCACAACCTCATTGCACACTCTCTCCAGGTCGTCCGTCACCTCCAGCCTCGATCGCACAAAGGCACAAAGCTCCTCGTTGCTCATCACATCCCAGATACCATCACACGCCAGCACTACAAATTCATCCTCCGCATCTGACCGAGCAATCTCGAATACTTCAGGCTCCGGAGACACAAGCTGCTCTGTGGGACCCTTGCCCTCTACACACTTGTAGTCATAGTCACCTAGTGCTCGGGATACAGCCAGCGATCCGTTAACCCTCTGGATCATCACAGAGCCACCTGCATTCTGTATACGCTCCTTCTCCCGTGGATCGCAGGGCTTATGGTCCAGCGTGGAGAAGCAGACGTGCGCATTGCGGCAGAGAAGGGCACGAGAGTCCCCGCAATTAATGAAGTAAAGATGTTCCGGAGAGAGTAACACAGCCACCGCTGTGGAGCCGCTGCGGTCCATGCCGTTCCGCAGGTCTGTGAAACTGCGCATGTGCTCGTCGATCCTCAAGAAGCCAGCGCGGATACTCCTCTTGACCGCGTCTATGGCTGGAGTCTCAGGCGCCGGAGCACCGGCCTTCCGCAGTTCGTCTGCCGACCCCGCGGCGACGATATGTTCCAACAGGTGTTTAGAGCAGTAGTTAGCAACACGCGAACCAGCGTGACCGTCGTAGACTGCAAAGAAGGACCAGTCGTCCAGACCGTGCGGCAGACCTACAGCTGCGGTGTGCGCATCCTCCATCTCCACCCTCCATCCCTGCATGCTGCTGAGGCCAAAACGCAGGCCGTTCCCCTCTCCATGAGCATTATGCTTCTCTGTTTTGGGCTTATCTAAAAACGCCCCCATGGCTCAGGCCACCGTCTGCAGAGACAGAGAAACAACCATTGAAGACAGTATGAAAAAGACATGGGAAGTGCAGGACAAAAGAAACATATGATATCTACAGCTTAAATGCATAAGCTAACATTAAGCATCCCCTCACACTGCATCAACACTGTAGCACCACACCAATAGACCTGCTTCAGACATGAAGATTAAAATTAGAGGAGAAAAAACCCAGCACATACGGTCCAAAAACACCCACTGCTGATTGAACACAAATGTGGAAGTTTTAGTCTTAGTGCTCAATAGACAGATTTCTATTAACAACAAACTTTGAGTGAAATAAACATGTAGAGATTCTTGGCCCTAAAGCCACAGAGTGGGCGTAGCTTCTGAAAATCAACAAACTGCAGCCCAGATAATCCAATTGCCTGTGTAGGGCTGCTTTACTGCTATAGCAGTGTAACCTGCACTGCTATTCAAGTGTTAGCCACCGAAAAATACATATTACACGGCTCTGTAAAAGCAGTGCTGCTTCACTCAAATTCTGCAATCAAATATTTTTGTATATTGAGTTAAACTGTATATCTGTATATTTGTATATCTTGTGCATTTATTTGCTCAGTAGAAGTGTAGTAAGGTGGATAATGTAGTCATCTCATCGGGACATTATTGCAAAAAGGCAAAAAGTAAACCCCACAGCTTCACATTAGCTTCCTGACCACCCGATGAGGGTTTATTTTGTGATAATGACTGGCTGACTGTACATTATGCCTTACACATTTTTAGCTGACTGAACTGTATGTGATGAGAGAGAAAGACTGGGAGCCACAAAATAACTGACAAATAGTCAACAACATTCCATTGTTTTGTCTGCACTGACTGCACATAAACATGCATATACAGTGAAAAGTTGATCAAATTCAAAGTATCACGGTATTGAATTACATTACAAAAAAAAGGTTTAAAAGACAAAAGATTGTTTTAAACTGAAAGTGAAAAAATAATATCTAGGGAAAAAAAAAAACAATAATAAAGAATCAGAACATTTTCAAACAATATTTAAAGGGGTTATGTATAGAATTCAGAAACCCTTGTTATTAGCGACACTGGTGGCCATTAAGTGAACTGCAGCCAGGAACTTACTGCTCATGCTCACACTTGTCCACAAGTAAAGTACAAGAGACTGAACGTGATTTAAAGTTCTTTTTCATTCTTCGCTTAGAGGTAAAAAGAAGTTGGAAATAGCTTTGCTTGTTATACTTTTAACAAACATCCAGACTAGGGCTGTTGAAGGAAGTTCCCTTGCAGTGATTTTGAGTGGCTCAATATCGCGATATTATCGCCATATTATTACTATTTTGCTATATAAATAAGCGTGTTAGGATATTATATTTATAACAGCTAGTTCTAAATTCTCAAATCTGATTGGACAAGAGGTTTTCCAAAAGTGCTGATATTTCAGAAGTATCAGCACTAGCGCATGTCTCTGCACACACTAGACAGGCTGTCAGTCAGTGCAGTTACATTGTTACGCCAGTAGATGGTGGCAAGGGACTGTCTTTATGAGTGAGTCATCATTAAACAGTTTATAATACGCTTAATGAAACAAGGTGTTCAAATTAATTTAACTGAGTGCCACTTCAAAAGGCTCAAATGACAATCAACACGTCACTTGGGTAACACTGAAGCTGATGTTTCTCTTCATAGAAATCAATGGCATTTATTCAATGCATTGAACAGAGCTGACACCAGTCATGGGAAATCCCCTTAAATGTTGAAAGGATACTGCGACAAAGATATCCCTTTTTTTATCTGACAAATGATGGCAAACAGATTTTTTTTTTTTTTTTTTTTTCACAAATATGACTTGAAGGACAGATGCAAGTAATCGCACACGCTCAGTTCCCCTGTCGCTGTCTGCGCTGTGTGTGTGTGTGGAGGAGCTGCCTGAGCCATGCCTGCACCTCAAGCCCCGTTCACACCGCCAGAGTCACATGGCAAAGTTAAGAAAAGTTTTAACTTCATGCAAATGAGCAGCGAATTTCACAAGCTACAAACAACAGGAGTGAAGACTGGAAGTGGAGCTCGCACATCATCATCTTGAGTGCAAGCAAGACAGGACAGAGAAACACATTGATGGTTGTGTTTTTAATTTTATGATGCAGTGAGCAGTTGATTATTAGGGACAAGAATAATCGATTATCAAATTCGAATGACGTTTTAGTAGTTTTTGGCAGTATGACTGAGTTTAATTCGTTGATTGATTGATCACTAATCTATAATGCACTGATTTAACGCACTGAGCACTGCTGTAGTTTATATAACACTCTCCAACAGCATAATGCTACTTTTAATTCTTTTATGTCTAATTCCTAGTCAAATTAGAATGATATCCTAGTTTTACCAGCAATATATATAATTTGTGACTGCATTTTCTAAAGCTATGGCTAGACGTGCAGTCTACCAATAACATCAGAGCGACAACACTAGGAACACCCACAAGCGTCTTCACAGTACAGTATAGCGACACAGCGACAGGACTTCAAAGAGCAGACGAGATGAAACAGGAAACATGATAGGCTAAAATGTTTGTGAAATTCATTTTTACATCATGCGATAAGTCGATATAGTAATTATCGCGACAGGCCTAATTCAGACGCCGTCCACGCTGCTGAGAGCAATGTTTAGATGTACATGTAAATATGTGCTGTGCGCTTTCTCAATAACAAAATAAACAAAAACAGTTTTTGTTCAGACCAACGTAAAAATCAGACCGCATTTTTACGCTGTATACATACAGTGTTGTAAATTTTAACTGGTTTGATGGAAAAGAAGCTAATGTGCACGTCTATTTGAACACAGTAAATCAAAAACAAGACACAGGAATCGTTCAAAGTACTAAGAAATGCCAAAAAATATATTATATATCCAGTTGCTAACACCTAATTTTGCCTAAACCCTACTTCTTGCTTTAACACAAACATTATTAAGGTGAAGCATTTATGAGGTTTTACTGTGTCCCTAGTGTTGTCATTCTTCTGTGATCGCCTTATTCATTCTTAACATCAGTAGTATAACTGCCACTGAAGTGATTGTAGAGATTAAACTTCTCACCCAGCAGGAAAATAGGATTTGCTCTCCTCAGATGAACTACCTCTTAAGACTCAAAGTCAAGCTGTGACATGTAGCTGTCTGGACTATTTCTACTTTCCAGATGAATCACACTAGACAGTGGACATCCAAATCTGATCATATTTTTTAAATCAAAACAGAATTCCCTTTGTCTTTTGCTGAGATGAGGCAGCTGGTTACTGTGGTGAGTAACATCTATATGAAAGCTCCATCCAGAACCTATGTACCCATGCAAAACCACACATGCTAAGAAACTGGTCAGATTCAGTGAGGAGGAGACAAACTCAAGGATCCATTTACAGGGTAGAGTGAAAGTGACCCTATTTACTCATGCCGTGGTGACCTCTGTATTACAGGTTTAATCCAACAGTGCTAGCAGTGTTCTGGAACTCAGAGCTCACAGTCAGCCAACGGTGAAAGGAGGTCAGCCACCCTGCCAGATCAGTCACACGACAGCTCTTTTTGTCCACAGGTTACAGCTTCAATTCTCAGCAAACATTACATGAGTACACAAATGTATAACAATTCCAAGTCCATTCGAAATGGGGACAAATAGTTTACTGTGAAAATGTGACTACTGCATAAGCTATTCAGGTCCAAACTAATCAAACTAACATGCAAGTTTTTCCAGCAATGCAAACAATCTTTTATAGTTAAAGCTTTAACAACATGTTGTCTAATGAATAAGAAGTATTTTCATCGATTTAAACCTCACGAGCTTTAACACGTAACACAGTAACAGCTCTTGGTTCAATTTAAGTCTATAATGACAAAGCAAGGGCTTGCAGTACATTCAGTTCATGGAGTTCATTCAATGATTCTTAAGACTGATTCAAGCCAGTAATCCTTGACTTCATGAGTCTTTTTGATCAGTTTATTTCAAGAAGAGTTCATTTTTACAGAGTCCATTTTTAAATCAGACTACACTGGTGGCACTGCATGTTTGTATTAAAGTATTTTTGTTATCACATTCAACTCACTTTCAATTTAATTTAATAAGTAAAAACTTTATTTTGGTGTGGTGAAAAAGGGCATGAAACACTGCTGTGTAAAATAAAATGTAAGTTCAGTTGCGGCCTTAATTTAAGTACAGTCAACTTGGCTGTATAAGTCATTTCAACTTAAATTATATTAAACTGACTTAAATTATTTGAATCTTGTATAACTTATAAAAAAAAAGCTGAAAATTGTGCAACTTATACTGATGAGTTAATGTAAAAACATATGTTGTCATGACTTACTGATCATAACATTTTTTACAGTGTGGCTGCATGTAATGGTAAACTGGCTGCCCCTGTGAACATACAGATTACAACTTTTAGAGCAGATGTAAGCTGCTTTGGCCCCAGTAAGAACATTACAAGAATAGATTGTGTTGTGGAGTACAGCTCTCAATTAAAAATTAAAGAAAGACACGGTTGAAGTTTGTTTTTTGTTTTTTTTAAAAGACTGCAATGTTAATGTGTCACAATGCAAAACATCAGGATAAACAGGGCTCTAGAGTGCGACCTAATTTTTCCAAAAAAAAAAATAAAAAAAAAAATCTGAGGTCGCACCAGTGCGACCAGCCGTTCGAGGGGGGAGAAAAAAAGTCTCCGCGACTCTGAAAGTCACCCTGTGGTTCGACAACACACACATTAGGCCCATAGCGTGGTCTAAGCCAATCAGAGATAGTGAAGGGCGGCATCTACTTCCTTTGTGTTGCAAATAATTAACTTATAACCATACGCATAGTTTCCTTAAACATTTCTCATTCTTTTTCTCACTATCAGTGAATAAAACATGAATGCAGTTGAGTATACTCGTACCAAAACTCGTAAACAGTTACAAAAATAAACGGTATGAAACATAATACAATATATAGATACGCCGTTTAGTTTTATTACAAGGCGAAAATCATATCAACGTTACACAGCCATGCTTTAGACGCGGCTACCATGTGCTCCGCTCGTGTGCACGCACTAACAAACTTAATGAAACTTTTACTCTTTTTCAACAATTACATACACATGTCCTCAACATTCAAACTCGTTTTCGAACTGCATTATAATCATTTAGTGATCCGATACCTGAGAATAAACAGGTAGAAATAATCACGAGATGATGAGACGTTTCCTCAGTGATGGCATTTACTCGTATGAGCAGCTCTCGCGATCTCACCTGAGAACGTTCGCCTGTATGAGAAACTCTCGCGATACCGTCCGAGAAAGCGAGACATGAGCAATCGATCTCAGATTAACGGATCTACTACAAACATTACTATAATAAAGAATCGATCTCAGACTAACGGCTCTATTATAAACATTACATACATTACAAAATAAAACAATGAAACGACTAATTAATTGACTATTTCCCCATTCCATTTTCATCTCTTTTAACCACAAACAATGTTAAAACGAAAGTTACTTTGTATATTAAACAGAACTATGACCGTATTAACTGTCCCAATGTTAATCACTGCTGAATAGTGATGAATACTATGAATATTATGAATACTTAGTGTGATGAATACTATGAATACTATCCATTACATGTGTAAGCAGTAATGAAGCACTTTAAGCACCAACACTTTTTCAGTAAGTTACCTTTCTTGTAGAATTGTGCTTCAAATAAAGAACTTCATGTTGACCAGATTGTTAGTTAATCATTTACAAGTCAATATTGCCTATATGGACAGCGATTTAAAAAAAAAAAAAAAAAAAAAAAAAAAAGTGAATTTGTAAAACTGCGGTGTTAAATGCGATCTGGTTGAAAATTTGGGTGCACCTAACTTTTGTGCTGGTGCACCTAAGAAAAAAAGTTAGGCGCACCAGTGCAACCAGCGCAACAAGTTAGTCTAGAGCCCTGATAAACTGATTAACAATGAATACACAACTTAAATTTATGGGTCAATGACGTGATGGGTTATTTTTTTGTCCAAAGGCCTTAATAATAATAAAATGTCATCCAAAGTATGTAAGGTAGTACAACTAGATCTCTTTTATTGAATCCAAAAGGTTTTAATTATATTTTGCTACATATAAAAGGTATTTCAAAGATTTGAAGTGTCAAAAGCTCATTCGGTTTAACCGTCCAAATGCCAATACAGCCATTTCATTTGTGATTAAAATATCTTAAAATGTAATAAATGTATATACTCATTATTCTGGCATGATTTTATAACATCATATATCAACATAGTGCAAAATGGTATTAAAATTATGTGTAGAAGTCGTTGCTTTGTTATGAGAAAAAAAAAATGTCCGGAAAAATGAATTTCATTGATGTCATTCGGAGTAACCAATATAAAGGGACCATTTTGGATCAAGTCATGCAGTCAGTATCATGTGACAGAATGTGACATCATTCAGACACCTGCAAAGGACCACATGGTCATGAAGCAAAGTAACTAACTCTCTTTTAACTATTTGAAAAATTCATGTTTTCACTTGCTCATACGCATGTCCCGAAACATCAGGTCATTCGGTACAACCGCTATAAAACATGGAAAATGTTGTAAAAAAACTCATACGAAATATAAAATCTTTGATTGTCCTTTTGCTAGCTAGATATCAGCCTGTTAACACTGTTTGAAAATATCGTCATTCTGTATAACCAAAAGTGTCATTCGGTAAAACCAAAATTTTGGTTAAACCAAATGACTTTTTTGGTGACAAATTTTATCCATCTTGTAAAAAATGACAAAAGCAGTGTTAATTGATTATAAAAATCACAATCTCATTGTTAAGACTTAATAAAACTTAAAAATTAATTATATCTCCATTATATTTTTTTACACTTTTAAAAACCTTATTCGTCAATGACCCTTAATATGTGACAGAACATCAGATCAAAGAATTTTTTTCCTAGATTAAGTTTCCTAGATTAAAAATGGAAATTTACAAATAAGAAAACCAGTGAATTGTCAATTTAATCAATTCACTGTCAACCCAGGCACAATATAAAACTTGTAGATATTGGTAAAATCTCCATTTATCAGGACAGTAAAGACTGCAAAAGTCCTACAGCTGCCAAAGGAGAATCAAGTTAACTAACCACAAAAACATTTCAAGCAATTATGCACACAAATTATTTTCCCCCAGTTTTCTCAAAATATTTTGGTGGAACTGTTCATCCAACTGCTGCTGTTGGTGATTCCAGGAAATCATTCAGTGAAAGTGTGTTCATGTGTACAAAAAAATACCTGATTTCACATTTAAGGAGTTTAAGGTTTATGTGCTAATTTGTGGCCGCACTGGGAACATGTTGATGAATTCTTCTATTCACCATTATTTCACAGTGTTGCGAAATTAAATTGTGGATCCAGTCAAGAGGATTATCACATGATCAAAGTGTAAAAGGGTCTAGATGACAAACATAGGGGATCCTGGTTTGTACCAGAGACCCCGCTATTGCTCAGCAAGCTGCAAGTATGCAATGATGTCACATAACAGCATGTCTGAGCTGGCCACACCTCACGCCTACTGCACTATAAATAAACGCAGATAGGATTGCATACAAACCCCCATCCTTTTACCCAGATCCTTCAGCTAAGGCTCAACCTCTCAAGTTTTCATCAATGGGAAGCTACTCTAAAGCAGCCGAAGCTAGGACCATCTTCATTATGAGAGCGCACATGTATCTGTAATATATATATGGTCATTCAACCCAAAATTAAGGGAAATAAATGAGCCACTTTCTCGCACTCTCAAATTAATAGAAGTCTTAAACCTGAATTTTTCTGCAAGTGTGCTTGCTTAACTGGGTACCCCCTAAAAAAAGTGACCCTAAATGTGGAACCCTGAGCAATCTTGATCATTACATTTTGCATTAAATGATAAGTATAAGAAACAAGAGTGTAAAATGTATGCATAAAATGTTTTTTTTTCCTGTATGTACAGTACATGTACCTTGAAATGTGCTCTAAGGATCTGTTTTTGTTCCAAAAAGCTACAACCGTCCTGAGCTGAGATATTGAGGTTTTTGCACAGCTCTGTATAACCAAAATTAGTTGTGGGCCATGACACAAAGACATTTGCTGGGGTTAAAACAAGTAAAATAAAAATAAAAAACTGGTGGTTTTGCAATACCAATTCAAAGAGGTAAGCACTCAAAAAAAATAAAAAATAATAATAAATAGTAAAATTAAAATAGTCAAGCAATCTCCATTGGACCACTTGAGATGGATTAACCCATATAATAGTACATAAGAGTAATTAAAAAAATAAATAAAAAAAGAAGTCCACTTTCTTATGCACTTGTATAAACGATAGCGTTTAATTGGAAACCAGCACCTGTGCCTTGACTCCAGATTAGCCATGCTTTGATCATGTGCTCTGTTTAGCATCACAGTAAACTAAAAGAGCCCAGATGATAATAACTCAT
Organism: Mylopharyngodon piceus; assembly: GCA_039654765.1. Taxonomy (NCBI): domain Eukaryota; kingdom Metazoa; phylum Chordata; class Actinopteri; order Cypriniformes; family Xenocyprididae; genus Mylopharyngodon; species Mylopharyngodon piceus. The sequence continues at coordinate 10,984,385 of CM077450.1, forward strand.
TGCCTATGAATGTGTGCGGATCCAGAGGGCACACTGTGCCAAAGCACTAAAACAAACAAATAAAACGCATCCTGTAGAGACAGGAAGTGGGCTAGACCTTTGAAGAGTATTTCAATGTTGGGACCCAACAAAAGGAAAAACAATCTGGTCCTCATCGACTCTCTATTTCAGACCACCTGTGCCCAACAGTGACTTTCATCCACCATCACCCACATCCCCTTCATCATTCTGAATCATGATATCTTCATTACAGACAGGAAAAAGGCATTGTGGCCAATGAATTTAAAAAAAATAAATAAATAAACGCGCACCGACCAGGCGGTTCAGGCTGTCACCCAGAATACATTTTCATAACAACCGCCTCTTATCAAGTAGGAACGAATCTAAAGCAGTCCTAGCCAGCCAGACTCTAGGAATTCTATTAATATCCCACATTACCAGCTCCGTTCGCTAACATGGTGAGTCAGTTTATGACCATAAAAAGATCCTTACCTGACCTAACGTTGGCCTGCATTCAAGAGTTACACGTCCAGATGACAGGTTGCTCATTCAAGATTTCCACATTCCAATAAAGTGAAGAGAGCAGTTCAACACACTCCTGAGATCTATGGCACTGCAATGATGTAACCGTTGGACCACTGTCATATGTTCCGTTTCCATGCCTACAGCGCCTGGAGTGGCAGCTAAGAGTGGTTTCTATGGTAACAGAGAGCTTCAACAGGGCACTTCAGTGCATCTTTCCTGTGACCAGTCCCTTGGAATTGCAAGTGCAGCGAGATAGCCGACAAACAAAACTAGCATTGAATTTTATTAATTGAACGGAAACTAGGAACAGCTGGCAAAGTGCAGTGTTTGGAAATGAACAAAGTTGTGAGACAATTACAATAACGTGTGAACATATCCATTGCTAGGCTTCACGCACACCATGTGCTCCTTGCATGTGAAACTTTAAAGGCCAGTGTATCAAATGTCACAGCCCCTAAACGGGCAGTGAGTTGTAAACTGCTGCACTGGCCTTGTGTTGCCTTGTTTATGGAACCCTAAGGACAAACAAACTTATTACATCAATACAAGAGCAGCTGCATCATTACAGCTGATTCACAAACGAGCAAAGGTGTATTTTGAGATGTATTTTAAGACTCTAACAAGACAAGTGCCTGCAACCAATGACAAACCTTTGACTCAGCATTTCTTTGGCTTTTGAAATGGCTTGAATTGGCTTTTATTTATTTTTTTACAAATGACATTTGGACCGAGGTCCCTATTTTAAAAACATTGTCAAAACTTCAAAGATTTTAAGGCTTAAAAGGCTTCCCAAACTATCAAGCTAAAGGGCAGTTCACACCAAGGATGATAACTATAAAAATATTTATAACTATAAAGTTTTAAAGGGGTCATGACGTGGATATTTTTATTTTAATGTTCCTTGAGGGCGGCTCCTGTAAGGATTGTCAGTAAATGGCCAATGTTATGATTGCCTAACATCATTGCATAGGAAACAGTATCAACGCCCACTTGCTATTCCACACGAGTAAGTGTTTTGAAAATATTATCCATATAAAACCGTCATTCATCTGTCAACAAAAGTTTCTTTGGAACTCTGTATTACTCTGTGCCTCGTTTACAAAACAATCAGCGGTCAAATTCTCAGAGCAAGTATAATCCTCCAACGCAATCCATTAAAAATTAACCATACACTTGTTATATATAAATATAACACTTGCTGCACTATATAAATATAACAAGTGAAATATATATATATATATATATATATATGTGCTGAGGACGCAATAAGGATGTGCAATGCTAGAGCCTTTATGTAAACAGGTCACGTGCTGCGTTTGTCCAGTCAGTAACACTGACACCGCGAATATTCAAACAAGGACTTTAACCCGGGGTTTCGGAATGTGCAGTGTGAAACAGCAGATTATGAATACCCAGGATTAACTGTTAACCCCATGTATAGTATGAGCAGTGTGAAATGTGAATAAAGATAACCCAGGATTCCATTTACCCGGGGTTTAGAATGACCAAGGGTTAACTAGGTGTCTGTATACTGTATCCAGTGTAGACAGTGTCAGTGATTTTAATGGGTTCTATGTGCTGCTTTTGACATGACGCTTGCATCCGGTGTAGGCAAGTGTCAGCCGTTAAGCGACTGAACGCCAGTAGGCATATGGTGTGATTAAGTATAACTACTCGTCGATGTCTTGCTCTGGAGGCAGACATATGCAAATGCATTTGCCTGTGTGACATTACAAGTCCCCCAATATCCATGTTTTTAGTGCTTGAATAATAAAATGCTTTGTTTATAATGAGGAGGACGTTTTAAGAAGTTTCAATGGTACAAAGAACACTTACGTGTCAAAAGATCAAAGAAAATTTGATTTATAATATCATGAGTCATGACCCCTTTAATAATCATTCTAATTCTATGAGAATAGGGAAAGTCCACAATACATCTATGACGATAACAGAGGGACGACATAGTTGGAATCACTTTTAGAGCAATTTTTCTGGCTGATAAATGATAAAAACATTGACAACTAACCAGAATCCATTCAACTTTTTTAGCCAGACTGAATTTAAAGCAGCGACATAATTACACCGCATACTTAAATTCAGCAGAACGTTATTATTGGCACTAATATAGTTATCGTTATAATTATAGTCATTTGGTGTGAATGGACCTCAACTCACCATTTCAATGAAAGTGTTTTTTTAAAGCACCATAAGAATGCAATTAAACACAATGGTATAACCTAGGCTGACTTGTAGACTACAAACAAACATAACCCTTAATTTGTTCACAGACTTTTAAATGTAACTTTAAGCATAATGGAAGAGTCTTAAAGTTTAAGGAATTAAAATTTAGCAGCTCAGTTAGCTACTGCCTTTGTTATATCAGTCTACATTCATTAACCAGACCCCATCTCTGAAGCCTACAGGACTGCAACATTTCCACAGACTCCTTATAGTTAAACCTGTAGAGTAGAAGTCAGATCAGCCTGCATGGATCAGAATCAAAAGGCAAAATCAGTGTGGTTTTTTGGTACAAGGTCACGTTAGATATGGATCCAAGGAGTGCAACATGACTTCTAATGTAATCTTCCTATCATTAATCAAAGAGTTTGCAAACATCAGCAGGTCGCCTAAAGGTTCAGAGGGATTCCAGATAGTTGGGGTTAACAAGCTAACTCAATTTGTTAATCCACTCATGAGATGCATGCAGTACTTGATTAGCTACTGTGCAAAGGCTTTCAAGAAGGATAGATCAAGCAAACAATGGTACATCAACACGGCCCATTTGATCCCAGGTAAACTACTATCAAAGCTTAGTGATGTCATATCTGTTGTTCTAATCGCCTTCAAAAATGAACACTATCAAGCTCTCGGCTCTAGACTTTTATGATGAAGAGCTCAAATGCCAGTGTCTAAGGTTAAGGTTCGATACTCTATGGAAGTACATTAATGTAGACATTTCTTGAATCTTTAATTGGACCGCACATTGGCAGTGTGTTGGCCAAGTGCTCATATCTGCATTCACACATACAAGTATGTTTCTGGACTAAATCATATAGCCGTAGATATAGTCTACATTCTGGGGGCATGGCTTTAGTGCTGGGGAAAACATATCCCAGTTGCCTTAGTTACCCATTCATTTCCCTGAGGAAAACAAATATCAAACAGATTCTGGAATATTCATTTCCAGCTATATAAAAATGTATTCAATTTTAACAGGTAACGATATCTTAGCAGCAGTGATGATCATACCTATTACTTGAGAAACCGACCAAGGCAAGCCTACCATCAACCAACAAACCTCTCACAAACCATGCCTATTATCAGTGGCCAAGCACTCCATAAACTTTCAGAGTTATTTTAGGTCCTCGCATCATCTGCGCCCATGCCAATGTCTGTGTAAGGTGCCATTAGGGAATGAGGCAGGAGAAGACCTTTGCGTGATACATGGGTGGCAAGCTGCATAGCCTAAAAACTAACGTGGAATACAAAGACCTACCTTAAAAGCCTTTTGATGAAACCATCAGTACACAGCAGGCAAAAGTCCAAAATCCCAGTGAAAAACAAACTTTACTGCTTGGGTAAACATGAAAGGAATTTTTCTTTGACAAAAATGGAGTGGTGCTCATCAGTCTAAGTTTTATTCTACTATGCAGTTACATGAAAAGACTACCAGCTAAAATCATACAAGAAATTAAATGTTAATTCACTTCACTTATATTTTTCACTCAAACCTAGTTAAGGATGAATATAAGTGAGACAATGATTTCAAAATCCTTCCAGAAATAGTGTCTGCAAGTTTCTGTTTTAAATCTGTGCATTCTTGCTGAATGCAGCTCTGACCAGAAGCTTGAGAGTATTGTGCAATTATTAAGATAATACCCAGGTGTTGCACATATCTTGAACATGCTGGATGCCAACTAAAATATAGATATAGTTTGATCAGCGAACATAAACAGAAGCTCAACCGAACCTGATTGACGTGTGAGAACAAACCTCTTGCGTAAGCTCAAACGTGATGTGTAACACGAGAATGAACCTCATTGGTTCTCGCACACGTCAAGCAAACTTGCTTGAGCTTCCGTTTACCACAACTGCTGTGTGTGTTGATGAATGTTTATATGTGAATATAAGCCTAAATTCAATCTGTTCATCATATAAAGCAATCGTGTCTCTTCAGAAAATTTGGACTAAACTGCTCAATTCATATGGATTAGTTTCACGATCTCTTTATGAACTTTTTGAAGTGTCAAAGCGTCATTTGCATAGCAGTCTATGGAGGGACAGAAAGCTCTCAGATTTCATCAAAAAGATCTTCACTTGTGTTCCGAAGAAAAGCTTTACAGGTTTGGAACAACATGAACAACATTTTTCGGTGAACTATCCCTTTAAATAATGAAAGTCTTAGGAAATGCAAAGTGAACACAAAAAATACAAAATCATAATCTGAACAAGTCAAGCCAATTTTATTTGTATAGACCAACTGGTTGTGTCGATTAATCTGCACCAATAACGATTGCTGGAACCGATTGCTTGCTGGAGTGGCTGAGAAGGGTCTGCTGTCATTATACAGTATGAGAGCAGCCTCTAGAGGCAAAATAAAAACTATCACTAGCTATGTTTCCATCCAAAGTTGCGAATTTAACTTGTGCGCAAATTTGGAACATTGCATAAAACATTTGTGAATAAAGCACTGTTTCCATCCAGTGAGTCGAAGAGAACAAAATCATCACTTCCTGATAAACTGAAGCTAAATATCACTAAAAAAATGGAAGTTGCTGCAGTAGAAGCCACTGTATATAATAATCTTTGTATATAATAAATTACTTGCGCCTCAGAGCGCACAGATGAAACCCAATAAACGCTGTCATGTTCTCTTGCATTCAGATCCCTGGTGTTTGTGAACGCAATCGTGTGAGGTGCTTCTGGGAGGGAATTATACTGAACCACTTTAATGACAGACTTTGGTCAGGCATTACAGAATGACCAAAACAACAAGATCGGTCTGCTGGTTGGTCCAGTTATGACGTACCATCGCAAAGTCATGTCTTTTTTGATGCGCATCAAGGAATTTATTCAGTAAAAGTGTTTCCATCGTAGTTTATGCGCATGTTTTCGTATCGCATAAAAAATTATCCTACTCATTTGAGCGCATAAGTTTATGCGCATTTTTAGAATTTATGAGCATCTTGGCGTTTCCATTCAGTGTTTTATTTTATGCAATATCCCAAAATGCGCATAAAAATAGGTGGATGGAAACAGCTACTGACGCCTGTGGAGTTTGTTTTGACACGTGAGGCTGTGCGCTGCACAGAGCTGGAAATCCAGATTTAAAAAATACAGACAACGAAACTGTATGTATAGTTTACACTATGCAGTATACTGTATGTACGTGGGTAAATTTGAATATACTTAAATATAAATATAGCTGTACAATAATATAGTTACAGTTTACACCAACCCTTCATCACAAGTGATTTCCACTGCCACAGAACAAACAGTTCAATGGCTGGCTACGCACTGTTGGAAAAGAGTCTTATTCATTTTACTTTTGAATATTTGTGCCATGAACTTTCCATTGATTCCATTGGTTTGAAAAATGCTATCAAAATTCAAAACCTGAGGGCAAAACCTACAATAAATTGAAAAAGAAATTGCATGTAATTTCCGATAAAAAAAAAAAATTCTGTTCTAGACCTATTCATACATATCACATCATGAGTGGATGTTCATTCAATTTATATACAAGCATTTTACAAGGATGACACACCGTATATGTTTATAAGTTCATTTCTGACACTGATAACCAGCTAACATGGCCTTGTTTTGTGCACTAACTGGGGGAGGAATAACTTAAAAAGCCTGTATTTACATCTTATAAGGTTAAAAAATAACCATGAGTAATTAAATGCCAGGATTGTTGTTGTCTTTGGAAAGAGTGTTTTATGTAAGAATTAATGGGCTGTGTGTCAAAACCTATTGAGCTACCCACGTTGACAGCATCTAGGACACCATAGGCGTCTTTTTACGTTCAAATCGAAAACCTACGATACCCAAATATGCTGCCTAGACTGGCAATTTACTAGGTTTTGCGACACAGCCATTAACAGGTCCTTTAGCAGGCAGAAGTACGGGCTCACTGACTGGCCCTTGGTGCAGCAGTTACAAAACACGTCCATCCCGGTAGATAACGCTAGCTTGCTAGTTAAGTCTGACAAATGTGGTGTAACTTACGTTTCTCTGATTGAAATGTCCTCTCCAGAAGACGCCACGTTCCAGGCGGCCGTCAAATGTGCCTTTATGATCGAGAACACACTCGCTGAACATCGATATTTTGAACGTTGGTAATATTAGCTCGTCTCGACTACAGCAGCTAAAGGTAAACCCAGCTAGCTGGCTAGCTAATGCGGTTAAATTCACACGTTCAGTTCTGCCCTCAACGGTTCTCGGCTTGGATTACGAGCTGTAACGAACATCTTTGATATGCATTTTCACTTCGGCTCAACGAAAAAACAAGTGCGACCAGAGTTTGTCATCTGAGTTGAATTTCGAGCCGTGTTAGCGTTTCTAGCTACATGTTAAAGACAGGTGACGTGCACTACTCAGTGCCATTGACGGCCGCGCGCTTGGGTTCTGTGGGATAGGAGGGGCCATCGCCTCTGTGATTGACATCATTATGCTGAATAGAGGGTGAGAATAAAACCCCTTTGTTTTGGATCAGATATGAATCTTCCATTATGTTCTGTATCTTGGTTAATAATATATAAATAAAGTCTCAAAGTTCGCTTTACCCTGGTGAAAAAGAAGTAGCCTACATTTTAGCATTCTTTAAAAAAAGTACTTATTACGAAAATAATACTTTTTTCACTTAAGTAAAACTTAGGTACAACTTTAAGGCCTGGTTTTACAGACAGGGTTTAGAATAAGCCAGGATTAGACCTTAGTTCAATTAGAATAGCCTATTTAAGTAGCTTTTATAAATGTGCCTTAGAAAAAAAAAACATTACTGGTGTGCATCTTGAGACAAAACAATGGCACTGACATATTTTAAGATAAGATGCTTTTAGTTAAAACAAATCAAACATGCATTTTAGTCTGGGACTAGGCTTAAACATTGTCTGTGAAACCAGGGGAAAATGTAATATAATTTCATAATATAATCATGTACTTGTAGTCTTTAGAGAAATGTTTTAAGGGCTTTTTACTAAGGGACATTTGAAGACTAATAATTTTGTTATTAGTTACACTGTATTCTATAGATGCAAATGTTGTTACTTTATGAATTTTAAAACTCAGATTTTACTTATAGTTGCAAACTAGCTTATCTTTTAGATAACCATTGAACTGGCGTTTGCTGACTTCATATTTCTACATCAGCTGATTCTACGGCCCCTCCTGCAGATAATCTTGCACCTCCTCTGTTTCTTCACAGGTATCCTCATCAATTATTGATTATTAGTATTGGTAACAGAATCTGGTTCCCAGGGGTCATCTTACCCAGAAGTTGGTTGGATACCTCAGTAACAACTTTAGAATTAGTTATTCTCCATTTACATTAATAATTTCAGATAATATTTTTAAAAACATTGGATGACACTAAAACTTTTCCGGTTCAAATTAAATAACTAAATATACAGCTATCCATCATACTGTAGTGAAGAGTTGGAAAATATGAAGGAATGTCTCAAGTTGCTGCAAAGAGAATTGAGATTTCGGGATGTCTTTGAATTGGACATGAACCATTTGGTGCTCATAGGTCCACTGCCGCAAACTAATGCTATGGTTGTCAATTCCAACTCTCAAGGTTGCTGGGAAATCTGCAATATTGGTCCCTCCTTGCATTTCCCCCAGATTTCTGAAGCTGCAGACCACAAAAAAATCGCCAAAACAAATTCCTCACCCAGCCATAGCAGAGGCTAAGTGAAAATAGCAGTATTTTCTTTACACTAGTTATATGCTATTTGCAGTAAGTGTATACAATAATACTACAGTATACAATAATAACAAGTAACAACATTTTCAGTGTATATGATTGTATGTATGAAAATCATAAATGGATGCTGCCTTATTGGGACATTATTACTTAAGCCCTCCCCTACACCTACCCCAAACACTTTATTCCCACTATTAAATACCTGTTAGGCACTTAATTTCCACTTTTTTAAAATAAATAAACACTTCTCTGACTTGATATGCGATTGGAAAAGGGAGAAGAATTTTCTGTCAATTTGAACTTAAGTGACTTCTTTATGTCATCATAAAGATGTGTTCTGTGCTCTGTAATACCTCATCAGTCATCAGTGCACATACTTATTGCCTCTTTGATGACATCACTGATTAGATCATAGCAGGACCAAAGTAGAATGATTAGATTATTGGAGACAGAGTCAGCTGATGAACTCCACACTGATGACATAAAAGATCTCATCAGTCTACCATGAGTTTATATATAGGAGGATAATGATAGGCACTGTTGTCAGATAGGCCTAACCCATCAACTTAGCTACAGTAAACAGTCGGCCAAATACAAAACCTGCACCTAGTAAGTGCTGATAAACCATCGCTGTGGAGACTGCAGAGTGGTTTTTTATCACCATGGAGACTAGGATTGTCTGAACATTACAATCTTGTTATTCAGAAACAGAATAAATGGTAGCTGTTAGCCTAGTGGCTATGGAAACAGCTAACAGGGAACGTTCTCAGAACTTTCTATCTAAGGCCACGTTCACACAGCAGCAGAATACGGTTGTCAGTCCTATAATTGAGTCCTTAATATGGTTCACAGATAGTTCGGTTATTTATGAGAGTGACAACCGAGGTAGCTCTGAAATCGCTGACCCCTGCTTTGCGTCGTGAGTAAACACATTACTGACCGGTCTGAACGAGTAGTTGTCTGTCACGTCATACAGGCCACGTTCACACAGCAGCAGAATACGGTTGTCAGTCCTGTATTTGAGTCCTTAATACGGTTGCGTTCACACACAGTACGGTTATTTACGGGAGTAACAACCGCATTCTATAACCGAACTCACACCTGTAAATTTTCAGGACTCACAACCGCATTCTCGGAATATTCGCGCTGTGTGAACGGAACAGGACTGGACAGCTAGTTGTCTGTCACATCATACAGTGCGAGAGAGCCGCTCTCCTAAAGTGTTTTGTGTGTGGTTTCGCTTTCAGTAACTTGCTGCGACAGAGATGTGAGCTGTGCGTCATCAAGGTGTTAGATCCAGTCACTGTTCTCCACCGGAGCGGCTCATGTCAGTTTTGTGTTTCTTTTCAAATGCCGTGTCATGCGCGAGATGTTGCAAAGGACATGACACGCGTGTGCAGCGGTTAAACATTCCGGCTAGCGCGCGTTTACATGCTGCTGTTGGTTAATGAAGTTTTGATGGATGAACTCACGGTTCAGTTAGTCTCTTGTCATGTGAAAAGTGATAATACTTTTCAGTTTTATGGACGTCGCCATCTTTAATATTACGTTGATCATTGTCGTCATGGTTACTAGTAAGAGAATACGGGCTTGACACTCGCTGCACGTTCATACAGACAGTGTTCCAAACGCCACTGAAAGTTGCTGTGTGAACGAGACATTTCGACTCACACCTGTTAAGTAAATGCGGTTGTCAATCCCGAAAAATGACTGTGTGAACGTGGCCAGAGTGCGCGAGAGCCGCTTTGCGCTGCACAAGTGTCTACTGTGTGCTGGCACTTCTATATTTTAATCGTTAGCGTACCTTCACTTTTTTTCTTGCATACCGCTAACTCTCACATGTTGTCGGTACTTTGCCCCCAAGAGTCAAAGCGTCAGTATCCACTCAGTATCAGTATCCACTTGCAAATCTTTTTTTTTTTTTTTTTTTCAAATAAGTGGTTCTGAGCACATATCAAACTGTCAAAGTCAAGTGATTTCAGTAAACAAGGCTTTGTTACGTCATAATTGTTTCGAAAAGTTAATAAATTTCAGTAGTTTGCCATTAGGGGACAATCTCTGTGAATCACTGAACCAGTGCCTATATGATTTTGATTTTTACCTGATCTCAGATCAGTTTTATAAAGTTTGTAATGACACATTTGTATAACAAAAAAGAAGAGTATAGTTAATTTTCTCTTATTGGCCTAACTAGCCACACCCTCCATAAAACACACAAAACAATTAAGCCCAACAAATTAATAAAAGAGCACATATTATACAGACACTTCATATTTAAAGGTAGGGTAGGCAATGATTTTCATTAAAACTTTTTGTTATACTGGTTGAAACTCTCTTCATAACCTGATAGCAATCAATAATAGAAGTGGTCTGAATATTAAAAAATGTACATCTTCTGTGGAAGTCTCAGGACCAAAAAATGTTCGTCCATTCATTGCATTCGTAGGATGTCCTACCTGCCTGTCAACCTATGTATTTCCATACCTGCACTCACCTTGCTCCCGCAAACATCACATATCATTAGCGTGTTCCATGAGGCTATGCAGACAGTCACCAGATGCCGTAAACAAACAGCAGCCACCTTTTTCAGTTCCTCCTGAACCAAAACAGCGAGCGTAATAACCATAATTAAGAGATGGCAACCCGTGATGTTCTACTCTGAGCTGTCCTCAGACTCGGAATTATGTTTATATGGCAACAATATCAACGGCGAAATTAATCTGCAGCATTCAGGTGGGACAAGTCAGAGCTCTAAGTTGTTTATGTTTATTATTATTGTAATGTAATGTGCTTTGAGACATGAGCTAATTTACCACCGTCTCTCGTGAAGCTTTGCAGACTCTGCTCTGGCTGTGCGCGTTCATATGTTTTGGAGGAGGCTTGGCTTTGTAGAGCGCTCTGAAGGGAGGGAGGGATCTTATGCTTTCAAAACTAGCTTGCTATTGCTAGCCTTTCTGAAATTGCCTACCGTACCCTATTTGATGATTTGTAGATTCTGTTGCATTAGTAGTTTGTGTTGTATTTACATAGTAAAGTATTGACCAGCAGCTGTCACCAGCATGTGGTGTTTTGAGTGCTTCAAAAAGTGAATCATTTTGCAAAGCAATTGGTTCAGTTGATTTGAAGTTTCGAAAAGCTTAGTTTCTCCCATCTCATTAGTTTTTCCTTAGTTTCTCCCAGTCCACGTTTTCCTGACATTTTGCCACCTTATAGTCCAGGGTCCCTTTGATGTAATAAACCAAGCCCATCGTCCTTCCAGACAAAATTCCTTGGTGCTATCGACATCTTGGTTGTTTGTAATCACTGCTCTAGAAGAATGCATTTGTGCACAGGCGTGTAGTGTTTCTTTACAAAGATACATCGCCAACTACTGGCCTGGCATGCATAATACAGTGTTTTTTCATTTTGACAACGTTGTCGTCTGTACGTAAAACTTTTCAAAAACACAAAGGAAAAACTGTGTCTTGTTAACAACCCCTTAGAATATATTTTTGTTAGCTGGGGAGGAAAACCAACTCCAGAAATGATTTAGTCTTTAATTGTGGCCAAGTACACCAAGTGCTTCAATCCTATACTGTAGATGTCCAACTGCTTTTAGGAAAATACAACCTCAGATCACTCCAGAGATATTGACATATGGTTTACTAAGTTACTGTTACTGTATTACTTTAACTTAAAGGAATAGTACACCCAAAGATTACAATTCCTATATTCCACAGAAGAAAGAAACTCAAACTGGTTTGGAAAGACATGATGAGTAAATGATAATATAATTCTCATTTTCAATAATTCACTACATTAAAATATGAAAAAAAAACTTTGCTTACATTTGAATTAGTTGCTTACATATTACATTTGAAAATTGTGTACATTAAAAATATTGTTAAAAAAATACATTATTCAACTTCTATAATTTTATGACTTTTGCTTATAGTAATATATATATTTCTCACATTCTGGTTAGCACATCAAGACATTTTCTTCATTATTTTGAAATGAATCTGACCACTTATGCACATATAAAGAATGATTCTGATAAATTAATGAATAACGCTAAAGGATTGGCCATAACCAACCTGTCTTTGTGATATTATTGTCACATTTGTCTCTTCCTCCAAAGAATTGTTGTGAATGAGCTTTTTTCTTGTGAATTTCTCTGAAAAATGCAGATAAATGTCATGACCTGGAGATCAAGAGGGGTAGATTGTATGAAATTATCATGAAGTACCAATAAAAGGTCAAGAAGCAGAAGCGGCATATGACTTGAGCACATATTTTTATTCAGCAGCTATACAAATGATGTCAGAGGTAAGTGCTCTATTTGACAATTATTGTATAGAACTTGGAAATATGGTAAATACTAAAATGTGTGTGCAGTTTAACCTCTGACTACAAGCTTAACTATGTTCCACTCAAGACAGAGCCAAATGATAGTATTAAGGTTTTTGAAGAGAGGTCATTGGTCATGTGATCTGAGTGCATATAAACTATTGCTGAAAATAGCAGGATAAAAAAAAAAAAAAAAGTATTGAATTTTTGATGAGCATTATTATTATTATTATTCATTGTTGTTTTATACTTAACTTTTATATTTCTAGATGTGTAATGTGTTGGCATGGTTTGTTCATGTTATTATGAAATATAATTCAATAATATATTTAATTATATTTTAATATTAGGGGGTCCTTGGGTTGGCTGAGAGTCTGAGTGGGTGGAAATTGAAAAACTGACAACTTTGTAAATGGCTAAAGTTCATTGTAGGCTTGTTGACTGCAACAAACACAATATATTGAAATGTGACAAATGATAACAACAGACTGTTAACACACTCCTGACCTCTCCAGATGTGTCCTGCTACAAAGGATTTTTTTTCTTTACAAGTCCCGCTGTCTGCATCAGGGTCAATATATGTGTGTGCATGGAAGAAATTGAAATTTTTTTAATGAAATAATATGCCTCAGGTCAACACATCCTCTTTGCTTTTTCTGTATCCTGAAGGAATGAGGACATAGTCTGGACATCCATTTCTCATATGTTAACAGACCACGAAACCAATTACAGAACATATTTTTTTTCTGGGCACCCATATGCAAATGCAAAACATGCCACACTGTCACCGTCTGTAAATAAACAGCTGTCTCTAAGAGGCCTATTTTTTTCTCTCACTGTCTTTCAGCAATGTTAAGATGCGTGGCAAACAGCACAGGATAAGAGCCAGGTGGGGGAGAGATAGTGGGAACCACCCCAGCTGCAGAGAGACTGCCTGTCTGATCAAGACTAGCCCTACAAAACTCCACACATGACAACAATGCCTATAATATCAATATAGGCCTATACAGTAGTGGCCAAAAGTTATGTTCAGAGGGGACATTTGTTTTAAATGACCCTACAAGTTTGATCCATCAACCATACCAGTTCAAACCATCAAAATGTGAGGAAAATATTTTATATATTTTTAAAACATATTTTAAATATGAGGGAAGAACAAAACACAAAACTTGGTTATGGTATTTATATGACAAAATTATTTGGCAAAAAAAGGCAAACTACAGCTACAGGTTTTATTTTATCATGCAAAAACAATGCAGAGAAAAACAAAAAGCTCACAGGAAAAAGTATAAATTGACTATAACCTAATCAGTTATTAGTATTTCATTGGTTCTCTCTTGTTTTTGCATGTGTTCATAGTTTCTTTGTATGACAGCCTGGCCAAAAATTATGTACGTAATTTGGCTAGTTTCATTGCGTTATCACAAATAAAACAATTGAGTCCAAGCACAACTACGCAATATACAAAATTTTTAACAAACATTTAATAATATTTGAATAAAGGGTGACGATGTCAATTTCCTAGGCTGGACATCACTTTTGATCACTACTGTATGTTTATATATATATATATATATATATATATATATATATATATACTTCATTATATTGCTATAAACTTAAATTTTAGGAAAGCATCTAAAACAGGTCATAGAAATGTATTTGCTGTACTTATTGTTCATATTTTCATACTTCATATTTGAAAGATACCCATAAATCAACCAGACCAAAACCACTAGAAAGGTCTACAGTGTTTTTGTCATGACACAAAATGACTAAAGGCGCAGACATGCCACAGGCAACGTCAGGTGTGTGGTGGTTTTGTTTTTGTTGTTTTTTTTATTTTCAGAAGCTTATAGCACCATCTAGCGGTTGTTAGTAACCCAACGAGATTGAGACTCACAGACTGTACCTGCACTGTCCATACCTTGTGTTTCATTACACAAGTGTTTTGAGACCTGTTTTGTTTTATAACTATTAGACAACTTAGATAAACAATTTTCAAACATAAAACAAGAACAAACAGGAAAATGGCAGTACGAACTGACGGCGATATGGACTTTTAAGTTAGGCCTAATCAGCTGACCTATTTCTTTTTATTGGCGTTTTATTCGATCTAAATGTTAGTGAGAAGAAAAAATTTAACTATCAATCTGCATATGCGATGGACATTGGTTATGTGCACCTTTGCTCGCTCATTTGAAGGTATATCGTGAGTAAAACGTCAATATATTTAACGAAGAACATACAAGAGACCTGAACCGGAAGCGATGCGACCTGTTTTACAGAATATGGAAGTTTGTTGCGCATAACCCCCATCTATCCATCTAGGCTGTGCCCAAACTTTTGTGCACAACCCTGTTACCACATGATTTACATTATAAAAAAAAATAAATAAAAAAAATTAACATTCCTTAAAATTGTAAAATAATCTCATTCCATTTTCTGTTCTATTTAACAATAATGTAGTGTTGTCTACAGAAGCCCCTGAAAGTTTTTAATATAATAAAGGTTGTCTTTTCAGTTTGACAAGTCCCAGTTTTTGCTAACAGGGTTGCACTAATGGAAAACCTCACATATAATGAATTTAAAGTTTCCGGCCCTATTTTGTAGGCCTACCTGAAATGCACCCAAATGTTCTAGCATCTTTTTGTTTATAGCATTTCTAAGAGAAAGGTTAATTAAGCATTCTTCAGAAATAATATTCCATGCGCAAAAAGAGTAATTCCTGCGGTTCTTGGTTGGTAACAAAAGTTTAGTAGTGAACTACTGTATACTTCTTTAACATTTCCAAATGAATGCATGTGTACATACTGTAAAAATATATCTGCAACTTCATCAAAGTGACCCCCAGAACAACATCATGAACCCTTCATCCTTGTATCACATTCCTCAGAGTGTTTCTCGGAAGCAGTTCAGCCAGAAGAAATCATTTAATGATTGAATGCTGCCTCTTTCAGGAGCATCGCACCGGGCCACTTCTGCCTCTGCCTGCCATTTAATGCTCATTGATCTCCACAGCAGAACAAGCCAGATTTGTTTACTGAATGAATTGCAGTGGGGACTGTGGAGTTTGTAGTGAATGTTTATTGTCAGAGCGGAGGAAATGTACTGTGGTCTGTGTTCTAGAAGGTTAGAGCATTCCTAATCCATGATCATTAGATACAAATAAACTGATTTTTAGTTGCCATTTATATTGCACAAAAATACATTTAAATTTAAATGTCATATTCACAATACAAACTGCCTAATTTTATTGAGTGACAGCTGTTGTTAGTTGATCATAGTTTAGCTTTAATTTGACCAAAAATGTCATGCTAATCCTTAACCACTTTGCATAGACTAAAATTTGTTTAGCGAGCATTTAGCTATTGAGGCAAACTGGGTTAATGAGGCTCGTCTTTAAATTAGTGATGCAAATCGCAGACTGACCCGCAAAATGTGTGTGTGAGAGCCTATCAGTGTAGCATGGGACACAGTTGAGATGTTCCCTCTGGTCCATGCGGAGCTGTCACTGATATTTGCCGTCCATTATTGATGATGTCATTTAAATATGTAGCAGGACAAAAGAGGCTACCAAGTATCATAAGAAGAGTGTCTTATTTTATCTTACTCACTTATTTTTTCATTATAAATTTATTCTAGCATTAAAGAAACTGATTGTTTAGGGATAATGAAAGTTATGAATAATATTTTCTGTCGAGTACAGTCTAAACTTTGGGGTCAGTAATTTATTTTCTATTTTTAAAAGAAAAATAGTACTTTTATTCAGCAAGTATGCATTCAGTTGATCAAAAGTGACAGTAAAGACATTTATCAGGTTACAAAAGATTTATATCTCAATTAAATGCTGTTCTTTCTAGTCATCAAAGAATTCTGGGGGCGGAGGTTGATGGGGGGATGATTTCTGAAGGATCATGTGACACTGAAGACTGGAGTAATAGCTGCTGAAAAAGATGAGAAAGAGAGAAAGATTTCTAATTTACCATCACTCCCTTACCGGTTGTATCAAAAACACTCTTGCTGAAGTGTTAATTATTTTTTAAAGTTTTAAATGTTTAAATTCTGTATACAGGACATATAAGGTTGTACAGTTATGTAAGTCATGTTATGTTATGATGCAATAAAAAAAAAATTAAAATATAAAAAAAAAAAACCCTGCTAGATTTACAATTTCAGTAACTGTGGACTGTCTGTACAAAGGGCCCATTATAGGACTACCAATGTGTGTATTAGTGAGTGAGAGTGTTTGGGTTAGTGTGTGCATGCTGCCTCAGTCTGTGACCATGGATGTGTGATCTAACAGTAGCTGACAGGGAGGTTGGAGGGCACTCTCTAGGGTCCTCAGGCTGGGAGCACTCTAGACTGCATACAGCAGAGCTGTTCCCTGTCCCACCGAGCTAACAATTAGCACACACACCATAATGCACACTGTAAAAAAAATCATTTTTACAGGAAAAACTGGCAGTTGGGGTTGGCAGAATAATTCTGTAAATATACAGTAAACATATTTACAGAACAACCTGTAAATTGTACAATTTAAAACTGTAATTTACAAAAATTAATTACATTTTAAACCAGTAAATCCAGTAGGACGCTTTAAGGGTTAGGACACTTTAAGGGTTACGCTTTAAAGGGGACCTATTATGCAAAATTCACTTTTGCATGGTGTTTGGCTATAAATGTGTGTTGGCAGTGTGTCTACACAACCACCCTATAATGATAAAAATCCAACCACTCGGATATAACGTTTACCAGTTTATTAAGCATCACCCGAAAAGGCATAAGGTCTTTATATATTTGTTTACTGTTAGTTGTAATGAGTGTTTCTGTGTACTTCGCTGTGTATGTTAATGATAATGCAAGGGAGAGAAAGTTTATGGATAATATTTTAATGCACACTTGCACTGTGTTTTATTAAGCTCTTACAGTGATTTTCTAGAGTGAAAACGGACGCTTCATCTTTTGTGTGAAGTAAAATAAACGTCATAAAACTCATTGGTAAAGTCGAACGGGTCCGGTACAACAGGCTTTTACTAATATAGTGGATAAAAACAAGACAATATAAGTTATAACCGTAATTGAACTAAACTATACCTGTTCTATCTCCATGCAGCATATATTCGCAGTTTCTGACATTATAGTGCGTCCTGACTGAATCCTGACACCGGAGAATCAGCTCTTGAAGCTCCGCCCTCTTAGGCCGAGCGCAGCAGCTCTTTTGCATTTAAAGGGCACACACTGAAACGGCGCGTTTTTGCTCAACCCCAAAAAGTGACAATTTTAACATGCTATAAAATTATCTGTGGGGTATTTTGAGCTAAAACTTCACATACACACTCTGGGGACATCAGAGACTTATTTTACATCTTGTAAAATGGGGCATAATAGGTCCCCTTTAAAGGGTTAGTTCACCCCCCCAAAAAATTTCTGTCATTAATTACTCACCCTTATGTCGTTCCACACCTGTAATACCTTCGTTCATCTTCGTAACACAAATTAAGATATTTTTGATGAAATCTGAGAGTTTTTTTTATCCTCTATAGAAAGCAATGAAATTACCACATTCAAGGTCCAGAAAAGTAGTAAAAACATTGTTAAAATTGTCAACGTGACTACAGTGGTTAAACCTTAATGAAGCAACGAGAATACTTTTTGTGTGCAAAAACAAAATAAAAATAACGACTTTATTCAACAAATTCATCTCTCCCCGTCTCTCCTCTGCTATGCTATTTATGTTGCAGCGCTTCCAGGTTCTACATCAGAACACCGGCTCAGTATTGGCTAGCTCCTGTGTCAGCATCACATGCATGCGTCGCACCGCTCACGTGAACAGCGTCGGCCAATACTGAGCCGGCGTTCTGATGTAGAACCCTGTAGCGCTGCAACGTAAATAGCACAGGACAATGACACAGAAGAGAAGATATTGTTGAATAAAGTCGTTATTTTTGTTTTGTTTTTGCGCACAAAAAGTGTTCTCGTTGATGAACGAAGGTCTTACAGGTTTGGAACGACATGAGAGTTAGTACTAGTAAATTTCATTTTTGGGTGAACTAACCCTTTAACATATACTGACGACCACTATAATAACACTGTGGTAGTAAAGAGAAAGATACATGATGAATCAAAGTTAGTAGCTTTTCCATAAGCTGAGCTAAGTAAATTATAAGACGACTTGCTCTTTTTTTACTTCCAGAAACAGTACATTTAACAGTATTTTACTGTAAAATTACATGAAATAAGGTTATATCTATTACAGTTTATTGTTAACCAATTAAAGGGTTAGTTCACCCAAAAATGAAAATAATGTCATTAATTACTCACCCTGATGTCATTCCACACCCGTAAGACCTTCGTTCATCTTCGGAACACAAACTAAGATATTTTTGATATATGACTCATCCATAGACAGCAATATAATCAACACTTTCAAGGTCCAGAAAGGTACTAAAGACATCGTTAAAACAGTTGACGTGACTACAGTGGTTCGAACTTAATTTTATGAAGGGACGAGAATACTTTTTGTGCGCAAAAACAAAACAAAAATGATGACTTTATTCAACAATCTCTTCTCTTCCCTGTCATTATCCTTACGCAAGTGACACAGTAAACACAGTGAAGGCTTCCGTGTTTAAGTCTGAATGCCGGCTCAGTATTGGCCAAAGCTGCACATGTGAGCAGCACGCGCATGCGTGTGATGCTAAAGCAGGAGCCGGCCAATAATGAGTCGGCGTTCTGATGTAGAGCCTGGAAGCGCTGAACGTAAACAGCGTATTGGAATGACAAAGAAGAGAAGATATTGTTGAATAAAGTCGTTATTTTTGTTTTGTTTTTGCGCACAAAAAGTATTCTCGTCGCTTCATAAAATTAAGGTTGAACCACTGCAGTCACGTCGACTGTTTTAACAATATCTTACCTTGAAAATGTTGATTATATTGCTGTCTATGGACGAGTCATATACCTCTCGGATTTCATCAAAAATATCTTTGTGTTCCGAAGATGAACAAAGGTCTTACAGGTGTGGAACGACATGAGAGTAAGTAATTAATGACAGAATTTTCATTTTTGGGTGAACTAACCCTTTAACAATTTTTCACTGTACAGTCTTTTACAGTTAAAATTACAATCAGATTTTTTTTTTTTAACAATCAGATTTTTAACAGTGCATGGCCTGAGCAGTCAAGTGTTTTATACAACCTACACATGCATTAAATGTGAATGATGTCCTCAATGCATTTTGATTAATGTCTATAGAATGTAGTCATATATGTGGCATATTTCAAACTGCTTCTACCCATGTGTACACAAACCTAAATGCCTCACACTGGTGAACTGGTGGCTCGATCTGTTAGCATTTTTACATTTAACATGAGGCCAGTCTGCCTCTTCTTGACTTATTCATCTAGTTAGGAGCTCACTAGCACTAACGTGAGTGGACAGCTATGCGTCTGGTGAAGACCTCTCCATCTCCCCTCAGTCTCGGAGGAATCCACCCCAGAATTCACAGCCTCAACCCACACACACTTCACAACATGATCCGCAAGCCTTTTCAAATATGCGTGTGAAGAACTGCCTATTTAAATGGCATACTATTGCACATTAAAGCACAAAACTGGATGGTGTTTCTAAAGTTTTTGGGAGGTGGGGGCAGAGGGATGGTACGCATGAGGGAGAGTGTGTATTTTTCAAGCCAAGGTCAAAGGGTGGTTGAGAGAGATCGATGCCATGATTGCTGGTGTGTGAGATGGATATTCACCAGTGACCCTCTGTCCCTAGACGTCGCATGCAAGGAAGTTGTGTGTCCCCTGAGACACTCAGACTGTCTGTATTGTGAGCATGACATGCTTTACCCAGTCATTCTGTGTGTGTATTGGTGTGTGTGTCTATGTATTGTTTTAGTCAAAGCAGTTAATGCAGTCAATGCAGCAAAGCAGAATAAAGTTAAAAGTGATCTGACCTTTAAAATATACATACTGTAAACATTCTGAGTGTCATATACTTTGATAACAGTGAAATACTGACATCTTAATTTGCATTGTTAAAAAATGTAAATTCTTATAAATATAAAATACTTTTTTGTTGTATAGGGTTATTGAGTTTGCTTATAGTTGTTCTGAGATGAAAAGAATCTCCAATGCTAAAAGAATTTTACTCAAAAATGAACATTCTGCCATAATTTTCTGTCATCACATTGTGGATTGGGTTTTTCAAGCACCACTTTTCCTTCACATGTCACATGAAATAGGCTATTGTTTCTCATTTTGATATTTCAGTAAGTTTTAGAGTAAACTCTTGGGTTTACTAATGTATACTGTGTTTAAAATGTAAAGAAATGATAACCAATGAGATGCATCAGATATATAAATGCAAAGCTGATCAGAGTGTAAAAACCATCTGCCTGGAAATAAAGCCGCTGTGATGCCAATCCTCCTCATGGAAGAAGAAAGCCGTCACAATGAGCGCAGATTTTTTGGTTACACTTTATTTTACAGTACATGTAATTACAATGTACTTACAGTGTACTTACCCAAGAAAGTACTAGTAATATAAAGTAACTACATGGGTTAAGGTTAGGATTAGGGGTAGGTTCAGGGTTAGTACCTAGTTATAACCCAGTTATTGTAATTGCTATAATAAGTACATAGTATATGTACATGCGGAATAGGACTGTGAAATAAAGTGCTACCGATTTTTTTTTATTTATTTATTTATTTTTTTATGAAACTCATGGGAAGCTTGAAAAGGAAAATACTCTGGCAAATAAAAAGTCTGCTAAAACAGCACTAGCGGCCTCATCTTCACAATGCATGCTGACGAACTTACTCAGCGCTTCCACCGCTCTATCAAGTGATAAACAGCGCAAGTCCCTTGTAACATCTCTACAATATTAACAATAGATAATGGACCTTTTTTACCTGTGATGCTTTGCAGAATGTGACAACACCTTTAGTCCACCTAAACCCTGCCCCTGCAAGCATGCATTCATCTGACTCCATTTTAGGGTGTAACCCCCCAAGGTCACTATGATTTTTGCCAAGTAAGACATGTTTCTAGATCAACATATTTTGCTGATCCTGGAAAACATTCCTGTCCGTAAATGTACTTCTAACCCTATCCCTACCACTAAACCTAACCTTATAACCATAACTTATCCCTAAAATCATAGGGAATGATAGGTGAATAACTCTGATGTCAACAAAGATATTGATCCAGGAACATGTTGAACTTGATGAAATCATGTTCACCTAACAGTCACATCTCAAAATCCAATCAACAACTGATTCATAAAAGTCCCTGCCCTACATTTTTCTTTTTCGATAATTCCTTACACTCAGATGTATGTCACAATACGTAAGAAAAGATTTGTCACTACTTCATTAACACTGGTCATTTTTCCAGTTCTGCTAGTTACATAGTAAGAGTACGACTGTAAAACACTGTCCATCCATAAGAAATAATCTGTATTTTTTGCTCCATGGAAGAACATAAAATAGTATGGATCACCAAAAGACACCAAAACATGGTTTTCTAAAGAACTAGAAATAAAAATTTCTTTCATGTGGCATCAGTCTGTAAAACCTTTTGGATTTCAACTGAAACCTTGGAGCATGTGCATGTATCTACGAGTGTAATGAGAGTAAGCTCTCTCAACCTCTCCGACAGAGCTGAAGATGCTCTTTAAAGAGTACTTGTACGTTTGGGAGCAAGTGACTGAAGGTTTTGCGTTGCTCAAGGGCAGGGAGAAGGTGACACCCAGCATATGATCTTGAAAGCCCGTGACGGCTACTGCGACTCCCCCTCCCTGCCCTGACTGACAACCGCCCATCATAAACCCATGCCCCACTCCTCCAAGTAGCCAGGGGCTACGCAAACAGAGAAGTCCTGCAACGGATGGATGGATAGTGGACGGATGAACTGGAGGCCAGTGCACAGACAGATACAGAGACAGACAGAGCACCAAAGGGCAGGTGGCTTAGCAGACAGCTGTCCACTGTCGTGGCCAAGTCACTCAACTCAGGGGTCAAGAGATCTTTGTGACAAATATAAGAGTACAGATGAAAGGAATGAAAAAGATGAGGGCTGATAAGGTTTGAGACCTCCCTTAGGAGAGGTTGATAGAGTGAGGAGAGACCATGACAGATTGGCAGTTTGGATCAACAAAGCCAGTCAGGCCCTGAATCTAATGTGATTCTTGCCACAAGAACGATATGAGGAATGCGGAAATGAAGGGCTGAGGGAGAGATATAGTACAGAGAGGTGGGGACAAGAAATGAGAGAGATGAGAAACTGAAGATGAGTACATGACTTCTGACATACAGGAGCAGACCGGAGTCAAGATACTAAGATGAAAGCATCTGGAGAAGCCGACTATGACCTTGTTCACACTGTACACAAATATTAGTTGGTTTTCAAATACCAGATTTAGGATACCAAAATACCAAATTCATTTTAGATGAAATCAGATCCATTTGTTCTGACATCATAGTCAGTATCTACTAGGTTATATCTACATTCATAGATGACATAATGATTTAAATGTGCTGTACGTGATTTTAAATGAATGGTATCAATGAGTGCCTTTGGTAATATTATTTGTTTTGGCAATCAGAAAACTTTGAGCTGCTTTCTACCTGTCAATCAAAGTGTGTGTTCACAGACAGTGGAGTCCATATTTTAACAAATATACCATATTTTGGTAGTTCAAGTAGATTAGTATATTAACATTATATCACTTAATAATATATACGGTTATAAGTTGTAAAATATAAAGGTACCAAGTCATCCTATAATACCTGAAACACTTGTGCCGTATTTTGTACAGTGAATCTGGAACAGTGAAAATGGCTCCATTACCCCCTGCCGTTACATGCTGTAACTACACACTCTGGTTCTAAAAAGCATCTTTCTCCATTAAGACCATTAAGGTTCTGACTATCACTCATAGTTAGAGTAACCTTAGATAACACACACAAGAAATAAAAATAATAATAATAAAAAAAAAAAAACATGATCCTCTCACATCCTAGTCAAAAGGCCCAGAGGGTCGTGTTGGTGATGTGCAGGAAGGTAGCAGCATCATGACAGTAATCCCTCTCCCTCGGGACACACAGACTCTTACTGATAAGTGCCAGGGAGCAGGGGGAACCTATTCCGTTAGGGGTGTCTTCAGCAGAGCGCAAGGCCATCCGGCATCCCCTCAGAGCTCAGCCCGGTAATCCGACACGACACGGCTGACATTACACACTGACGCCAATGATGGAGAGGATCTCAAACTAACTGCAAGAGAGGATGAAAAGTGGTGTTTTAGGTGCCCTGGCATCCTGTGAGGGTTTATTGTGTTTGGACTATTAAACTGAGATCTGAAATATTTCAACAACCTAAGCAGACAGCAGTAAGACACAGAAAGATAAAACAAACAAACAAAAAAATAAATAAATAAATTTATTTAATGTGGCCCCTAGTGTTCCTTGGGACTTTGTTTGTAAAGGAATAGATAACATTTAAGATACTGTTGCAGCTTTTTGCCCTTTTTAGTGTTTGTCAGTATAATAACTCACCATCCATGTAAACCCTGAAAAAAGGTTGATAATGGCATTTCATTTTTGGATGTCATATTCGGTAACACTTTATTTCGATTGTCCTTTTTAGACATTCTACTAACTATAAGTAACTTTGCAACTACATGTCAACTAACTCTCATTAGAGTATTAGTAGACTGTCTGCTAACATTTTATTTTAATGGTCTGCCATAAGAAATTTTACTGACTATAAGTAATTTTGCAACTACATGGCAACTTACTTTATGAACCCGAACCCTAACACCTAACTCTAAACCAACAGTCTACTACAGTCTACTAATACTCTGATGAGAGTTAGTTGACATCAGGGCCGAATTAGGAATTCTAAGCAAGTCCCCAATCGCACGTCCTAGTTGCCAGCATAGGGCACTTGAGTTTTTTTTTCTTTCATTATTATTATTTCACTCTAATGCTAAAACTCTGTACGACAGTTACTTTATAAATTAATAAACTGTATAATATTGTTGCTGTCGGGCAGAAGCTTGTACCTCCATAGAGTACCTCAGGGATGACGTGTTTTTGTAGGCAAAACCCGGAAGCGAGTTAGCATTTTAGGACTTCCGGTTCCATCGCCCCGAAATCAATGGGTTTTTTGAATGGGTTTTTGCTAAATCGCCTGAAATAAGGTCTGTGGTTAACAAAGCCTCTAAATATTTTCACGTTTTGATATATGACATAAAACACACCAGTTATAACCCGCTTGTGATTTTTTAAACCTTTATTGTGTCTTAAAAACGGCGGTTGCTAACAAATTGCTAAAAGGGACTACTTCCTTTGGCGGGGACTTTAGACGTCATCATGACAAACAGGACATTTGGACAGCATTTCTCATGGAAAAGTGGATAAGTATTCATACACAGCGCAGATCATAATCAGCGAGCATGTTTTTAAATAAAGTTGTTTTCTAAATAAAGTTTGAGAAAGCTTGGTGGTGGTGACGTTGATCCGCGACCATGGTGTGCTGTAGTCCGTTTATAGCCTACTGTTAGCTTTTTATATCTGACGACTTTATTTAGGCTTCAAAATGTATAAATGTTGTGTTAACTTGTAAAGATTATCTTAATAGACAAAACGTGTAAGTGTCATAACCCTTTGTTAAACACAGAGCTTATTTTTTGCGATTTTCCAAAAGTCTATGGGAAAAATGCATTGGCTTTCGATCAAGGGAACCCGTGCGCCGCTAACTTCCGGGTTGGCCTACAAAAACACGTCATCCCTGAGGTACTCTATATTTCGTCATTTTTATCTTGTTTTCATAAATCATTACTATTGGTCAACCTTTACGTCTGTCTGTGGGTTTTGCAAATATCTAACCAATGAAAAGTATTGAAAGGAGCTTGTGACTAAACCTCGTAACTCCATTGGATCCTCAAACTGTCAGTCAAACCTCATAACTCCACCCACCTCTAAAGGTGCGTTCACGCCATGTTGAAATTACGGTAATTTCAAGGTTTTAGCAAAGCCACTGGAAGGCAAGCCTGCAACCTTTAGCCAAAAAAGCGTAACGGCTAATGCTAACGCTCCGGCTCTGGCGGTACGCAGGGAAGGAGTTTTGAACGGCGGGCACTGATGTCACTACCATTACACAATAGGCTGAGAGGTGAGCACGTGATTAAAGCCGCGGTCACACTAGACTTTGAACGTGCGAAATTTCTTTTTTTTTTCTTTTTATTATGATTGCAAACATTACAAAGATGACAATAATGATATACAATTTTGTATAGAGTACACAACATATATCAACAATATGTCTACTAGGTTATATCTACATTCATAGATGACATAATGATTTAAATGTGCTGTACGTGATTTTAAATGAATGGTATCAATGAGTTAGGTTTTCTGAAATATAAACTCTGTGACTGCCTTTGGTAATATTATTTGTTTTGGCAATCAGAAAAAAATGAGCTGCTTTCTACCTGTCAATCAAAGTGTGTGTTCACAGACAGTGGAGTCCATATTTTAACAAATATACCATATTTTGGTAGATCAAGTAGATTAGTATATTAACAAATTTCTTTCTTTTTTTTTCTTCTTCTTTTTTTTAATTATGATTGCAAACATTACAAAGATGACAATAATGATATACAATTTTGTATAGAGTACACAACATATATCAACAATATGTCTAATGTCATCTGAACATACAGAACAGAAAAAAAAATAATAACAGTAAATGCTAAAAGAGAAAGATAAAGAAAAGAGAAAAATAGTTTTAAAAAAAACCATGAGGGTAAGATATTAATTTACATTTCAATTAGAGTATACAAATTAAAGTCATTACAAATTGAGGTTGTTCTTCTCGCTTTCTTATTTACAGAGGATGAAATAGTGTTAAGATACATTTTAAATTCTTTCAAAAAAAACAAGAAAAATTGGTTTGATGTTAGTGAATTTACATTTATGGATATTAAATTTGCAAAGAAAATAAATTAAATTTATAACAAAACAAGCTTTGTTTTGTTAGGGTCAGAATCAAAGTGTCCAAAAATAATATCTTTAAAAGTTACAGATATATCTTGTTGGATATTATCTTTAATAAATGTTTCAATATTTTTTCCATAGTTGTTCAGTATAGAAACATGACCAAAATAAATGATAGACAGTTTCTGTGTGAACTTGGCAAAATGAGCATCTTGTATCAATATTGGTTTTATATTTAATCATAAAATATTTAACAGGGTAAAATTTATTATTTTGAAAGACACTTCTTTTACTTTATTGGTGAGAAAATATTTTTGTTGTAAAGACCAAATCTTTTTCCACTACGTGCGAAATTTCTTCGGATGCTGTAACGGTCGTGATATGACGTCATGGTCTACAGCGTCTTTTTTTATAAACATGAATTCAACACATAACTTAAAGTAATACATTCAAAATGTAAAAATATAGAACCTACTCGACTTTACTGCAAAAATATCATTCTTTTAATTCAGCCGTCATGCCGTGACGAATCGATCTTCTACTGGTCGCACGTCTTCACGTGATGCGAATTCGCAGGTCAGACTTCACCAAACTTGAACTTTGGAACGCAACGAAATGCGAAATTTTTCGCACGAGCTTGAAGAAGTCAATGGAACGAAAGTGCAGTATGACCGCACCTTTACGCTTTCTCCAATGGTAAGAGATACAGACCCTCTCATCTCCCTATAATAAACAATCTCTGGTTTTAGCTTGTAAAAAGCGTTCACATCCTTGTTGAGCTCATAGCGTGTAAGATGGGACTTTTCTGAGAGCTCTTACTTGACTGCTTGTTTGCAATGCAAGGGTAAATAAAGGACTGGTTCTTTGAATAAGTACAACGTTTTCTTTACTCAAAAAGCACTAAAGGAAAGGGCTAATGTTTTATGTATTTGGGGAGCGGAGAAGAGTGTAGCCAATACTGTCTTAAAATTACTGAATGTCTAAAGTGGAACATTGAAATAAAGTGTAACCTAATTAATATTCCTTGAATTATGTCTTGAGATCATCCACATGGACAACTGATTTTGATTAATGTTTATTTGTTAGGTTATATCAACAGCCACTGATGCAGAATTTAAAATGCCTCTATTATGTTATTTTAAAGGCTCCTAATTTTGTTTTGTAGGTCTCCTAGGTTTACATGCATCCAAGGTCAAAAAACACTGCAATCATTGCAGCATCACCACTTTTCAGTGTCTGAAACATTACAATCAAGAATTGTGTCTCTCTAAACTCCTCCCCTGCTACAGTTGGTCAGATGACCCAGTCTGCTGTGATTGGTCTACCGCGTAAACCCCCATTAACATATCTGAATTTCAGCTCCAGAGGCTTCCTCACCACTTACACAGTGATACGAACAGTAACAATGGCGTCAGTTTTACCATATTAATTTGAGCTCGAGTCCACATCAATTGAAAGTGCATGCAAAGTGGATTTGCTTTCGCAGCGCAGAAAACAGCATCTTCTCGACATGTCGACAAACCAAACTCTTCTAGGCCTCAGCTACAACTACAGTGTTTGAGGGTAGACTGTTAGAACGAAGTAGACTGTTCGCTGACAGCCAATGAAGACCATTTGGGCTGGCATTATGCAAATGTATTATAAACCTATGTATAGTTCGTGCAGGAAGTATGACTGGAATTACTGACGACTCATTTCAGGCAGTTCAGAATCGGTTCTTTTCCTTTTGGGACACAGTAACTCCATGTATCATGCACTTTGATTTTTGAAACTTTGGAGTCCTTTTACATTCACAAACAGCTATATTACACTCTGCATTGAAGGTAATATGAAAAAGCATAATAGGGACACTTTAATATCAATATTAATGAATTTCCTTATTTTTTTGGAAAATGGGGGAATTCAAATTTATTTATCAACCAAGAAGTAGCTTTAAAAATAGAAAATACATATTTTTTTTTTTTTTAATGTTGGCAAATGAATACACAAAAATCAATAATATCACTTAATATAGACTAAGTGTGAAATTACTTGCTCTTGAGTAAATTGTAAATGAATGGTCTGTGTAACCTGCATTTATCTCATGACAGCCACGGACAGCAGACGAGAAAGTGATGAAATTGGAAAGGGCATCATTTCTAATGACTGAGGACGGAAGACATGTTGCTTCAGGCTGTAAAGTAGAGAGGAAAAGGTCAGGTCAGATTGAAGTCTCCGCACCTACTCCTGGTGTTGTCATTACTGAGATGGAGGCAAGACGGATTTTCTAAAACCCCCTTTAAACACCATGCAAAAAAAAAAAAAGGAGGGGGGGGGGTATCAGAAAGGAAATACAAAGAGACATTTCCAAAATGTCATGTGGCTTAAGGCTGCTTGGGTCAAAAGGCAAAAGAGTTGGGCTAAACCTCTCAGGAACAGGCATTGACGAGGTGGACATGGAAAGAAGCGAAGGTGATGAAGACCACACAGCCAAAGGAAGAAGGTCAGCACGTCTGTCTCAGTTTTCAGCACCTGGTGTCTACTTTATGGTACTTGATGTCACCAGTCTGTAAGTCTGGTGCTGCTACGGGGCACATGAGTGATTCGGCACACAAACCCTATATGTCAACAAAAACAATTAAGAGTTTCGAATTAAACATTACTTGAAATATGTCAAATATATATTCATTAAACTTCTGCAGCTTCAAAAAGCCAAATTATAACAGAATTATGCATGCTTTGTCAAAGCAGAGCTTATGGGGACGTAATGTTTTTATTAAGAATTAATAGAGGTTTTAGCTTTTTTCTGCATTTTTTTAGCCTTTTATTTTCAAGTTTGAATGCAAATATTTTACCAAATCAGCACTAAGTATAGGAGTGTAACAAGTGTTCATTGCTTGACCACATTATACCATACTGTTCCATTCCATATAATGAATTATTATAGAATTAATTACTTTAATTATTATTAGATTTTTTTATTCATTATGTATAATTATTTTATTTTGTATTATTTTTAATGGTTTTTATTTTTTTATTTTTTTTTACATATTTTAAAATTGAGCTAATTCAACTGAAATGATCAAGTGAAAGGTATATAAATGTTCATTTTAATCGCAAATCTTGAACTTTACTTCAAAATTTTGCTCTTTGAGAATATCACATTAGATGAACTTGACATAAGTTTTTGAGAACACCTTAACTTTAATAATTTTGAAGACACGGTTTCCCAACCCAGTAGCGGCTCCTGGCCATACATTTAGGTAGGGCAGATTCAGATTCTTAGCGCTAGTTTATGATAACCATTTTTGTAAGATTTATATTCTAATTGCTGAACACATCAGACACGCTTTTGGCAGAATTCTAATTCTTGCGTTATTTAGCCTGATGAGGGTGGCGCTCTAATGACGATTGACATACTTCAGTACACACGACAAACGCATAGAATGCAATAGAATTGCTTAATGTAGTATTTATTGCTTCCGAATGTTGTTTTAGAATATTGCAAGTTATGTAGGAATTCCAGTGAGAAAAAAAAGTAATGTCTTCTCAAACAAAAAACAAACACAACAGCACTACTGTATATTAAAAGCTATTTACATGAGCACGTTTAAATTAAAGGGTTAGCTAACCTACTCTCATTAATTTGATACTCCACATAGGAAGAACAGACATGCCAACTAGTTACTGACCTGATGCATACACATATGTGAAGCGGACTTTGGCTGCGTTTACACTGGCACAAAAATTCCGATCTTTTGCTCACATCTGACACAGATCGGTATTAGTTGCACACGTGTAAACACAAAAATCCGATTTTTTCGCATCCGATCTGAGCCACTTCCAAATGTGGTTTTAAATCAGATACATATCCGATCTCTGGACATGCGACCTACGTCTAAACACGCATATCCGATTCCCATTGGAAATACAAGCCACCACAGGCGAGAGCGACACGTTTGCTTACTAAAAGGTAGCTTTAATGTTGTATTATGAAGCAGACGTGCCTGTATGCACTCGCACTAAAAATTCGCAGCTTTATTACTGAGGTATACACTTTATATGTCTATCTATTTTTCCTTGAAAGAAATTGCGTGCGCGCGCGCGCACACACACACACACACATTCAGCAGCTGAATTTCAACCTCTGCCCGGTTAATTTAAAAGAGCCTGCCGTGTGTTTTTTTTTTTTTTTGTTTGTTTGTTTTTTAATAAACCAAAAGCTTCACTGGGTAGGCTAGCCTACTCTCGTGTGCGCTCTCTCCTTCGCTCGCTCTCTCGTCATCATTCATTCAAATAAATGTAATCTTACCTGCTACTTTATTTCCCTTCAGAATTCTACATTCAACCACTGTAGATAAAATAACAAATGCAAATTACCTTTATTTTCCAGTCTATATTCGTTCAGTCAGATTTCGCTCTGCAAAACATCCATGACACTGACAGCTGTTAACTTTTCCATTCTGGCAGGTAATCATGACCACCGGACATGAAATATATAAATAATTTTAATAGCACGGCCATTCAAAACGCGAGGGTCAACCATGTGCATGTAAAACTATCAATGACAATCATTTTGGGCGGGAATAATGTAAACACAGATATCGGATACCAGTCGCGTCTAAAGTGAATGTAAACACGCTGGCCAAAAAATCGGATATGGTCAAAAGATCGGATCTGTGCATTAAGACTTGCAGTGTAAATGCAGCCTAATATAGTCTTGTCTGGAGCGAGGTTTACGTAAGGTGTGTTTACCTAACGTAAAAAATAAGCGGGGCAGCCAGAAATCTGCCCCAATGGATCTCTATGACAGCGCGCTGCAGTTCCATTTTTCACCACAGATTTACATTGGAAATATGTGGGGCGCTGTAGAGCTAGGGAGGGCTCTGAGACCGGCTGCCCCACTTCATGAATACATGCCTGCCGATCCTTGCGCTACATTTTATTATCTCCTGCACACTTTACGACTTAAAATAGTCTAGAAAATCCGAAAAATATTTGTTCCAGGATGAGAAAAACTAATTTTGAAGTTGGGGATTTCATATGAATTCATATGATTTGATTTGTATGAAAAATACCATTTTATTTAAAAAAAAACAAACAAAAAAACAATTAAACATGAGGGTTCACCCCTAAACGTAAACCTCAGTGGGGCGTGACCAGATCATATGAAAAGGTACGAATGAGATCGTACAAATTCACAACCAATCCGCTAAAACTTAAAGTAGTTAAAAGATATAGAATTTTTGAATTCAGGGGTTACAGTTCAAGGTAATTCATTCTTATGATGGACACCTGTTGAAATCCCTCTTGAGGTGTTGCAGGTTGAGATGTCAATTAAAATGCTGTGACAATCGCATGTTGACGACTCTATAAAGATATGAAGGGCAGCCGTGCATTTTTGGGAGGCTTCTGCTTAATGTCGCTCTCGGGGTTTCCCTGGCTGTTGACACGCTGTTGTGATATGCTTGACTGAGCACTTGCATCCTCCAATGCCTCGCTCATAATTGCTTCTTAGTAATCAACTCCATTACAGCATTATGTTAATGCAGGGTGTGAAATGTGAGGTGCTATGAGGACAGCTGAAGGATGTGATGGAGCTGAATGTTTGTTAAACTGCATGGGATTCAAGGATTTGCCTCCACATCACATAAGATGCTGAGAACTATACAGTAGGGGAGAGTGGGGTAAGATGAGTCAGTTGGCAAGCTGTGTTGCCCCTTGATCAGGAAATTTTTGTGATAGTTTTTGTCACATGACCATTTCAAACCAGCTTGTTATCATTGTCACATAGACTCAGCCAAGCTAGTTAAAGGTGGGGTAAGCCATATTTCAAAAACACTGTTTGGAAGTTAGTCGGACTGACACCAACAAACTGTAGCCTGTCGGCATTAGAGGGAGATTTAAAGAAAGACTGCAGAAAGAGAGATGAGACACAATACAAAAGAGCTCAAAAGAATATCACTGGAATGAAGGTTTATGACTGGGCAAGCCCTTTAGGACCCGCGCTAATATTAGAAAAGCTTTCCAGCACTGGAGAGAGCTAAGCGGAAAAACCTGAACACAGACGCGGAGGCTGCTTTGATTCTGCTCCACACGTGAGTAACACTGGGTTTCAGTGTCATTGATTGTCTGGAGCTGCTGTGCTGTTGACGACTACCAACAAACTCTTGTTTGTATTTACTCATGTACTGTATGTTTATTTTTTGTGCTTCCTTGTCGTTCGTTCATCATCTGCGGTTTATTTTTCATGAAGCATTATTTTGTTGCGCATCAGCTGTGATAAACAGACATCCACTCTCGCATTGCGTGTGTAACAGTGGCCAGCTAGTGAGAGTTGTGCAGGTAAACCACTGCGCACTGACGACCGCTAGAGTGCGGTGTTTAGCGTCATTGTTAGTGCACTCGCCTCGCCTAACAGCAGCGATCGGGGTTCGAGACTGACTCGGAGCAGGGTGGTTAGGATTGGAGGGTGTGTTTTGGAGGCGGAGCAATGAAGAGAGGGGTGGGTTTGTTTGGGTTGATTTCACATATCAACAATGTCCAACAGCGTTTTTGAAATATGGCTTACCCCAACTTTAAAGGAGCAAACTTTTTTTATTTATTTTTTATTTTATTTAAACACCCCTAAACTAAGTATGGAACCCTTGACAAAACTTAGACAACCTGGATTTGAAATAACCTGAAGACTTCCAGTGTCCACTGGGACCGGATCATTCAGTAAAATTAGAAAACTGGATCAAATGATTCCTTGAAAAGATCCGACTCAAAAAGAATGACTCATCTCACATGAACTGGTATGAACAAACCTTGGAATAATGATTTCATTTTTGGTCTGTTTCTCACATTTTATGGCATCAGAAACCTTGAAATATACACACATCTACACTTTTTTATTTATTTATTTATTTATTTATTTATTTTTTGGTACTTTTATGCTGTTTTGCATCCTTTTTGAAACTTCTTATTCTTTGTAATTTCATAGACACATTTTTCTTATGGTTTGTTCCACACAAGAAAATAACTCATGCAGGTTTGGAACAACAGGGTGAGTAAACAATGACAGAATTTTAATTTTTGGGTGAACTGTCCCTTTAAATAAAATGAAGACTGTAAAAAATGAATAGTGCAGTTGTTACTTCTGATGTGAACCTTAAAAATGATTGGTGTCACCCAGTGTTATTTTTCTAACATTGTTAGTATCATTGAGATACTAATAATTTTATAATAATTTATTAATATGTTGAAATGGTTTTTATTTTTAGATTTTCTATTTTCATTTTGCTTTAAATTTTTGTAATTTTGTTGTTTTTTTTCCTTAATTTTGTGTGTGTGTGTGTATATATATATATATGTCTATATAGTTTTATTTCAGTGTTTTTTTTTTGTTTTTTTTTTTAGTTATTTAGTTACCTCTATCTTATCTTATCTTATCAAGTACTCGTCTTTCCAAGTTCAACTAAATGAAAATGAGAAAAGTTGCCTTGGCAACTGAAATAAATAAAGTTTAAGATTTTTAGATGTTATTTTATTTTATTTCCATTAAAGTTAATTTATTTTAATTAAGTAACAAAAATGTTTTTAGTTTTAGTTAACTGTAAAGAGCCTGGTGTAACCCAAAATTGTTTATAATAAAATTGATAATAAAATAAATGAATTAAAATATTTTAGCTATTTTGACAATTTTTTTGTGTGTACACTGCAACAAAGTGACAGTTATTAGAATAGCCACACATAAGAAGTGTTGTCTGTCAGAGTTTTTCACAAAACAAACCATGTACAAACAGTAAAAAAGAACATGAAATGTAAACACTATATGTAATGCAACAAGCCTCATTTATCATCTTACAGTTTGCTTTTCCAAGCTATGAGCATCTCATTTAGGGTGACAGCCTCCAGTAAGGTTTGCACACTTCATTGCATCACATAGGATGGGGATAAAATGCTAGGTGTGTGTGTATGTGCTGTCAAGCCCCTTACCCAATCAGTGCCCAAACACAGGAAATGCAGCAGAAACAGTCCTGTCACTGATCACAGAGGCATGTATAATTCTCAGGTGATTATTCCTCGGCCCGAGGCATCATTAGAGTAGTGTATCACATCATTCCCGCCTGGCTCAGGCACAGCTCTCCTAGACCAAAGTCACAGGATCCCAGACTGTCATGAGATCAGCCAGGCAGTCTCATGTGAGAGTGTGCAAATATATGATTTCTCCTTTACTGTCACGCTTGAACAGGTCAGTGGCGGGATGGAGCTGGACGCCGCACACTGAAACAGAGATGGAATCGGACAGGACTGGAGTCATGAGGAGCAGAGAGGGAAGTGATGATGCATGAAAGGCCCTGGATGACAATAAAAACATAATGATAGAAGTAATGATACATGGATGATGGCAAATGCCACAATGCAGTCTTATCAGTCAGATTACTATCACCGTTTTGTATACAGATGTACACATGCACACAGAAAAAAAAGGGAGGATGCAAGTTTGTGAGTAATTTCCAGTCTTGCAAAGGGAGAAGGCAACAGGGGCATTTATATATATATATATATATATATATATATATTTTATTCACTAATGTTCAAAAACTTGGGGTCAGTAAGATTTAAAAAAAGAAAGAAAAGAAATTAACACTTTGATTAGCTTTGATTCAATTGCTCAAATGGGACAGTAAAGACATTTAATGTATAATCTATTTCAAATAAATGCTGTTCTTTTGAACAGCACCAAATCAGCATATTAGAATGATTTCTAAAGGATCATGTGATGCTGAAGACTGGTATCAGTACTGATACTGAAAATTCAGCTTTGCCGTCACAGGAATAAATCACATTTTTAAAACATATTAAAATAGAAAACAAATATTACTTCACAATATTACTGTTTTTACTGTATTTTTCATCAAATAACTGCAGCCTTCTTTCAAAAACTGTGTTATATTATTTAAAAAATAGTAGTGTATATAGTTTATCAACCAATATGTAAAATGTACATTTAAAATGTTTAAAATAGCATAAACTTGATAATATATATAATATAATGTAATATAATATAATATAATCATTAAAAATATATAAAAAATCAAAAGATTTTATGGTATTGGTTGCTTGTTTGTTAATAGTGTGGTGTTCCATAAGAAATTGTGTCAACAGTCACATGAAACATGAATTTATGTTAAACTACAAAAAACCCAAACACCACATACACCAATAAATTTCTCTGTTTTCTTATGGAAATTAATGTTGTAGTATTTATTGCATTCTTTTTATTGAAACAGGGTTGAATTAAAGCTGTTGTTGAAATTTTGGGTCAGCACTTACAATGTGAGAAAACATCAGCTTGGAACTGTGAGGCTGTGCGCACATGTTCTGCTGCCTCTATGTCTCTCAGCCCCTCGAGATTTCCATGTGTTTGCGGTGTCGTTTCCTGCCAAGGTTCTGCCTTCTATCCTCATGTGTGACATTCAAGTTCACAAGGATCTCAGAGAAACAACACTCTTCACACCAGAGAGCCCTGCAACTGCCATCACATTCACACTCTCTGATCCACACAGAAATGGACAAATCCTCAGGGACGGCCTGTTTTCTCTCTTTCCTCAACACCTTAGCTCTCTCTGTTCTCTGTAGCTCAGCACAGTCAAGTCTCTGAGCCTTTGATTTGCAAATAATTGACATTATTTTTATTTATTTTTTTCAGAAACAGCTAATCTCCACAGTATAAGAAATATTCCAGAAGTACTTGAATTTTTGTCATAAATAAAAACATAAAATCTAAAGATGATATCCATACTGAATTGTGGGTAAAGATCATATGTGCTGTTTTGGATGTAACATCACACCATAAATGGGTAAGAGACCCAAAATTCCAAAATAAGATGTTTAAAAATGTGTTCTTGATAAAATTTTTTACTTTTTATATAAAAATATTAACAAATTTTCATAAATGAGCTTCTGGGGTCATAATCTTGGGCTGGTTAATAGGTAAGTCAACTGTGAAGTTACCTATTGCTTTTGACAACATGTCTTCCTGTCATATTGAGAAATAAGGAATGGCAGAGGCCTCTGGACATAACCTACAGGTGACAAGATACTGGTGCCTTGCCTTGTTGGGCAACCTGACACACATTATTAAGTCATAAACAATCCAAGATTCTTTATACCATTGTCTAAAGTTTTCTAGATGGTTGCCGAAAAAAGTAAAATTGCATTTTGCTGCTAAAAAAAAAGATTTTGGATAAGAAAATGATAACAATATGTGGGGCACCATTTTCAATTATGGGTAGGAGGAAGAAAGATCAGCAAAAATCTTTTGTAAAAGAGGGAAAATAATCAGTTAATAATTGATAGTTTTGATGAATAATAAATCACCAACACAGATGCATTCATGCTGCAGAAAAACAGAACAGACCCTTCTTGAGTTCATTCAGCAAACAGAAAGGGGGAAAGGAGCGGGCCTTTCCTCTCAGCTCACCTCATCTCTCCTCGTCTATAATTCAGTGACCTTGAGATATTTCTTCCCCTGAGCTCACCACTTTTAGCTCTCATGCCAACGAAAAGCAAGGGCTCCCTTCGGAATAAGAAGTAAACTGACGGCACGGGTCTCTGGGAATGGCACATGCTCGCTGACATTGCAGGTGAGGGTCGACGATTAATTCTTTAACGGCTAAAGCCCAAAGTATACTTACTTCACTTTTTACGCGTACGCAAGGGTCAGCGTACACGACCAATGACGCATGACGTGACAAGAATTTCGTCATCAGAAGAGTAGGCACTGCCGGATTTTTATAACCGGTCGCACATGCGCATTTTTTATTTATTTTATTTATTTATTTATTTATTTTTGCAATAGTTTATCCACAAGGTGGCAAAGGTCGATTCACAAGGTCAAAGAAAAACTGCATAAACAGAACAGAAAAGAGCGCATGCAAGCTACAGCGGCAATGGAGGCCTTCATAGACGAGAGATTGTGCAAAGAGGTTAGAAAGTACCCTCATTTGTACAACTATAGCATTAAAGAATACAAAGATGTTTACATGGAACTCGTGGCGAGAGATTCCTCAAAACTGCGCATGCGTCGAACAACTGTGTATGCGTCAAATGAAGTATACTTTCCAAAGCTGTGCATTCAACTGTGTGCGTACACTAGCTTATGTGTAAAAAACGAAGTATACTCAGGGCTTCAGTGAGACAAACAAACTTTGAGATACGTGGTCTTTATGTTAAGCAATATGTGACAAGAAATTAATATTGAGTAACTTACTTTTTAGACGCAGCACTGCAAGTTATTTTATTTGTATTTGCTTCAAAATGAACATAGATCCAACTTCCAAACAAAGCCAAAAGCAGGACATACTGTTGTGCATCTCCAAGAAACCCACAGTTTAGTTCCTGAATGAATCAGCGTTTTAGAAAGAATCGTTTGGATGAATGATTCAACGAGCCACTCATAAGTCACTTGTTTTGTTCCTGAATGTATCAGTGTTTTTGAACAAATTAGCTGAGTGAATGATTCAGTAACTCACTCGTAAGTCACTTGGGGTGCTTCTCAAATGGAAGGCTGCATCCTTGTGAGGCTGTGTCCTTCCAGTCCAGTCCTAGGCTAGAGTCCTCCTCAGCATTAAACACTAGAATGAGACGGTCTAGTAAGTGAGCATGGCTCCGTCTAAATGTTTCCACTATGTGAAAATACTATTAAAATTGTTACTTGAAAAATACTTTATATTAAAAATCTTTATGTTACCTGCCTTTGTATTAATGCAGATCAGGCAATGACAACCATCTGTTGTCTCCCAGTCGTTTACATTACGCTCATAAGTCACTTGTTTCGTTCCCGAATGAATCTGTGTTTTTGAATGAATCGGTTGAGTGAATGATTCAATGACTTACTCATAATCACTTTTTCATCCATGGATGAATCAGTGTTTTGGAACAGACCGTTTAAGTGAATGATTTAATGACTCACTTCTAAGTCACTAGTGCTGCATCCCAGTTTGCCTACTTATACTATGCCCTAAAAGTATGTGCTCTTTTTGTGAAGAAAAAGTACATACTTTTGAGTGTGTAGCAGAAGAGTAGACAAGCTTTAGGACATACTATCACATCATAAAATTGCATCTTTAATGGATGCTGTGTCGCATAATTATGTGCATCCTGCCACCGTAAACTGGCCTGCCGAACATCTTGTCACAGTTAACATCCTCCACATTTCATTTAATTTTCCTACTGTATTGGAGGAAAAAGGTGTAGCACGTTGATCTGCCAGTTGTGGGTCTCTTTAATGCGGAGAACTCTCCTCATATTTTTGCACAATGATGTATTTAAAAGTTAATGGCCAAACAGATCTTTATAAAAGTTCACATTGTTGTTGCAGATGAAATATAATACAATATTTCTAATGAATTGGAAGTGCCCACACATTCACAGAAAAAAAGCTTACTTGCTCATTGTAACATAAAGTGAATACTGTATTGATTTATTCATAAAGACAGTCATTTTTCGTCAGCTACTTGTGTATCAATGTAAAATCCCTACCACTAATGTGCTAACTGACTGTCTGGAATGTGCATTCACAGGCAAGCAGAATCATACATCCCAGCACTTTGGACAGCATATCAGCTCTATATAACAAGCTCATACTATAAACACAATTCAATTTTGAAATATACAAGGTAAAGTGGAAATGTTTGTGTGGCGGCTGCTGAAAGCACAATAAAAAGTATTAGGGGTCCTCATATGGGGATGTCTAAAGTTCAGTTCAGTCTTGCTTTAATAGATATATTCCAGTTGCCTGTCTACTTTATACACCCAAAGCATTTGCATTATCCATTTATTTATTAACCAAGCTCCACTATTTAGTTTTTGACACACATTAGCATTATTCTTGCTGCTCGCCATGCCATGCCAAAGCAACTCAGCATCGTCCCTACCCGAACATCACCCCACTGCGGGTGGGCTCAGCAGACAGGGGTTGACAGAGTGAGATCCAGGCAGGGATGGACTCTCAAATGGGTGAAACAACATGCCTGGCAGGCAATGCCTGTTCACTGTCACCTGTCAGCTGTGTATTGTGTACTGCTGTGCGGGTGGCTTGCAGTGTGTGTCAGCCATGGAAATGAGTTTGGCATGGCACACGTCTGACAAATTGGGGCCCCCTGGCCCCTGATGCCCGGCACGAGACTGAGTGGCCCAGTGGGCATTAGTCCGTGGTTGACAACACCCCACCTAGCTGACCTTTTCCAAAACTGACCTCAAGCTGCCACCAATCAGCTTCCCGCTTCAGTATGCTTGTAAACAATGTGTCTAACTAAAACACATGGCATAATTAATCTAACACACACATTACTGAAATTTAAATTAAGTTTTACTCATGAGGACAATATAATCCGGAATGAGTACAGTCATTAAACAAGATCAGAAATAAACTGCAAATTTTGGGGGAAAAAATGCAATTGTGTGTGACACGCTCTTTTTCAAAATATTGAAGGCAAAGCAGTTTTTTCTGCGCTTGTTTTTGCTTAATTATAATCTTGTATGTCGACATGTTGTGTAACCAGGGTTGTTATTTTAAACTAAAACTAAAACTATTAAAAATCATTTTAAGTATTTGAAATAAAATAAAATATCAGATGAAAATCTGAAACTTAAAAAAATATAAACAAACATAGCACTCAAATTGTAGCCAATGTCCATCTAAAGTGTTTAGCTATATAAAAATCTATTTCCATTTTTTTTATTATTATTATTATTATTATTATTGTACTTACACTAAATATTTTTTGATCATTTTTTAGAGGGAAAATTCCACTGATATTGTTTTTAGTTCAGATTATTTTAAGCACATGTCTAAATCACAAGGACAACTATTTCTTTATTTTTAGGGACTTTTCATATTCATAAGACAGTGATACCAAGTTTATTTTCTTGAAGAAATCAAACAATACAGCTAGTTTCAACAAGAAAGTGATCTAATGATGTAGGCTAGTTTAATAGGCTATATATTTATAGAATTTATATCAATTTTGAGTTTATGACTAGCCTAACATTATATATTTTGTAGCATTGTATATTTTGTAACCTGCGTATTATTGCTAGAATTACCAAACAACTGAACAACTACATCTGGGTAAATTAGGCTATTTGGAGAATGATGCGTGAGGTTTCTGAATCCCCCCTATGAATACAATGGTCTCGCCCGTTGCTCTCTGGCCTGTCACGTGGTGCGGATGTCCTTCGCTCTTCTCTCTGCAGGCTAAACATGGCTGCGCTCTTAAGATCAGCCCGGTTCCTCAAATATTCATCGGCTTCATTGCTTCAAGGCATAGGAAACAGCAGACATGCACCGGTAGCTGGTCGTCTTTACAGCGGAGCGGTCGGAACTCCACATATAGGGTTTTGTGTGCGTCAGACAGTCCCGGGAAGGTTAAATGTTAACAGGTATAACGCAGCATGACTCTGTGCCATGCGTGTTTAGATCTTGCAGTTGTCATTGAGAGGTGAACACTCCTCTAACTGTACTGAACGGTTATAACGCATTTATGATGCGCTTTATGCGGGTTATTTAACTAAATATTTACAAACATATCTACATTTAGCCATTTGGTCATATAATGATGTTGTATGATAGAAATATGGCTTCCTTGCATAAGCTCATAACCTGCAGTGTGTCCATGAATATCACTGCAGAATATATGAATGTAGCATTACACTTTTTTCCAGCTTCTTTATAATACTTATAGAATTTATCAATCAGTTATTTTTCAAACAGTCTTATTTAG
Source organism: Mylopharyngodon piceus (assembly GCA_039654765.1). NCBI lineage: Eukaryota > Metazoa > Chordata > Actinopteri > Cypriniformes > Xenocyprididae > Mylopharyngodon > Mylopharyngodon piceus. The sequence goes on from CM077450.1 coordinate 11,025,925, forward strand.
AATTAATATATCATAAAGCATTGGTCTAATTACATAGTCATTAATCCTACTAACAATTATGATAATGTATATGTCCATATAACAATAATTGTGCTAACGTTATTTGAGGCTAATACTAGTGTTGCTGTGAATTGTAGGTTAGCCTGGGCCAAAACTCAAGGGTCAACATGTCAAGGTCATTTTAAGCCATCTGAGAATACTGCAAATTTTATTGGCCAACATTTAATCTGTCAGTTTCTTGCATGATTTTTTTTTACTTAATTTAGGGCCACAATGACCTAAATAGCTAAACTGTGACCCTCATCATCTATGGCAGTTAACTTCAATCTACATAAAGTTAAGTACTTAAGCATAAGTTGTTTTTCTTAAATCAACATAAAGTTAAGTAAGTTCCAAGGGTAAAAATATTTTTAATTTGCTTTGTTACTGAGTATGTTTTTGTACTGGTACTTTGGCTCAGCATTAACATACTATTTGGCCTCCTACTGTAAATTGTTTTACACAGACATTTTTTACCAAAGGACATTTTTTTTCTTAATTAAATGTCATCTTTCATGTTCAATTCTTACATTTAAATAAATAATAATCAACAAAATCCGCTACATTGGTTTTGTTTGTTTGTTTGTCATTTTTAAGTCATTCTAACAGGCTACGTCTTGATAGTGTCAGCTCGCACATCGGTAAAACAACAATTACGATATTATTATAGATGATACATATCCCACACCTACTTGTACATGAAACAAGAGCAGGATTTCATCAGAAATCATTGTGTAAATCTTTCATAAATTGTTCAATTCGCTTAATTCATTCAATTAATTTTTTTGTAGTAAGCACCTTAACATATTAATTTCTTGTCATGATGCTATGGATGTGCACTTATTTCAGACACTTCTTCTGCATTTTGTTCTCATACAGATTGGCCTTGCCCTGTGTGAGTTGTCGGCAGTATGGGGTTGTCCCGGAGCAGAGGGGCCTGGTGAAGGATGAGCCTAGTGTGGCAGTTCGCTCCAAGCAGGCTCAGCAGTTTGACTGGGCTCTGGCGAAACTAGACAGCTCAGTCCGAAGGACAGGCAGGGTCACCAAAACACTGCTGCTTCGCATCTTCCATGATATGTGCAGAACAGGTACTTGTCTCTTTGTTTGTGGATCTTTCCTAGATCCATTTTCATATATAATTCCCTACTTGTTCTGCATGTCATCTCTCTAAAATCACTCCAAATAGGATATCCAAGTGGAAATCAAGCCCTGTTGTTACTGAGAAGCTGTGGCTCACTGCTTCCTGAGGTTCCCCTGACTGAGCGCACAGAGCTGGCACAGCGGATCTGGGATAAGCTTCAGGAACTTGGTAAGAGTTAAAGACCCTTGAACAGTTACTGGTTGTACTTCTAAACCTATGATTTGAAATTTCATATTGCTGTTCTCTGCAGGCGCCACCTATGATGTGAGCCATTACAATGCACTGCTCAAGACGTACCTGCAGAATGAGTTCAAATTCTCTCCAACCCACTTCCTTGCTAAAATGGAAGCTGCTAATGTTCAGCCAAACAGAGTGAGTATAATTTTAAGTATAAGAAACAATATTTGGGGTAAATATTTATTTTAGTTAACCAGAAATGGTGAGAGGGAAAAAATTTTGTATTACTGCTGCTGCACATATATTAGTCAAACAAATCGAAGTCGGCATGAAATGAAAATTCACCTTACCTGTTTTCTAAATGCATGTTATTTATCTGAACGATATGAATGAATCATCCATTGCTTTTTATTTATATATATATATATATAAAATGTATATGTTTTGACCTTTAATTTTTAGTCAAATTCAATCTTCTGGTGAAACAACAGATTTCTCTCTGGTGACGTATGCTGGACTTTTCCAATCATTTAGTCCGCTTACTCCCCTTTATTACAATCAACCTCAAGCTCGCATTTAGATCTGCCTCGATCCAGTCAACAACAGATGGACCAAACCAAGTCCTCGCCCTACATTGTTTTTTCTTTTTTGATAATCTGTTTAATTTAGATGATAGTCGCAATAAAAAAGAGAAAATCCCTCGCTACTTCCTTTAAGGGCCTCTCGATCAAGTTTTTTGTGCCCCCGATCCTATCCAAGAATTTGATATCGAGTATCTGCTGATACAGAGTCCTATCCGATATTGGTATTTTCCTAGTGCTTTGTGCACACTTCAAGTACATTAAAGTTATTAAAATCAATCCAATGTATACAGGGACGTACAGAGAGTTCCTCAGGGGCAGGGGCTCAAATGTAAAATGGGGGCATTTATCACTAAGCAGTAATTCCAATATAAAAATTTCTTTCTTTTTTTATATGTACAATAAGCAGAATAACTGCAACAAAAAGGAAAAAAGTCAAGATAAGGTTAGAAAGCAAGCTTGCAGTGTCAATGCCAGTCTGTCAGTCAAGCAAGCCATAGCAGCGCATTATGGCAATGACGTCTCAGACAGTCTGACGGCAGATAGAAATAAACGGTAAATAAACGACTTTTGAGTAATTCATTACAAAAGAGCTCATAAAATATGATAAACTGAATGTCCGTGATGCACTAGAACTGACCTCATTGGTTCTCGCTTTCAGCTTTATTTCCTTTTAATGGCTCTTGGCAAACTCACTTGAAGGTGCATACCGCCAGCTACTGCATGACACATGCATGACAGCTGACCTAAAATAAAAGATCAGGCTTAGGATAGCCGATACCGATCAATTAAAAAAATGCTTAATCAGCCTCCGATACCATACTTTGAGATCAGCTTGGGACATCCCTAACTACCATTACATTGCAACTTTAATGAGAGAAAAAATACTTGTATGAAATGAACAATTATTTTAAATATTTACTAAAAATTCACTTCAAGAATAATTTATTGAAAAGGCTTTAGACTTTGAAACTGACACAAGGTGCAAAAACATTGGTAAAAAATGAATTTTGTCAATCACTGATGCTAGCTAGGGAATTTCATTGGATACCATGTTTATTTGTATTTGTAATATTTTTTTGACTGTCTAGGTGACCTATCAGAGACTCATTGCAGCATACTGTGAGGATGGTGACATTGAAGGTGCTAGGTGAGTTTTCAGCAAATGAGTTTTTCTTCATGGTGTGAATCTTGTAAAAAAAATTGAAATAGTATTTACTTGGCTGTCACAAGAAAAAACGTTAAAAGAAACCATGCTTATATCACAACTTCTTGCAGTACAATCCTGGGCTTTATGAAGAGCAAAGACCTGCCCATCACAGAGGCTGTGTTCAACTCCCTAGTGACAGGCCATGCCCGGGCAGGGTGAGTGTAGAGTGCCATTGACTTGCTTTTTCTGTTTGTTTGGCACACATGTGTTGACTGACTTGTTTGTGCAGGGACATGGACAGTGCTGAAGGCATCCTATCAGTGATGAAAGGGGCGGGGATTGAGCCTGGCCCAGACACGTACCTGTCTCTCCTCAACGTGTATGCTGAGAAAGGCGATATTGCCAAAATTAAACAGGTCTGTAATTGAGGGAGATGAACTGGACTGATTAAAAAAATTATTAATAATAATAATAATTTATTTTCAAATTATTGAAATCATGTATTGTCTAGTTATTGCTTAAAATTATGTAGCTTGTAATGCATTTTATATTTATAGCTAAGTTATACATTTTTATAATTTATTTTTAAGTTTTTTTTTTTGTTTTGTTTTTTTGTCTGATAATAGGATGATTAACAAGATAAAGCAAGTTGTATTTGGCTGGTCATGTGATCTCAATATTTTGGCCCCATGTAAAATAAATAATTTTTTATTATATTATAATAAAATATTATAACACATTTTTATTATAATATAATGAATATGTGCTACCATTCTAAAGTTTGTGGTCTAAGGTTTTTTTTAATCGTTCAGATATTATTTCAATATGCTGATTTAGAGCTCAAGAAACATTTCTTATTATTATCCATGTTGAAAACAGTTCTACTGCTTAATATTTTTCTTTTTTTTTGCACTCTGATGAATAGAAGTTTAAAAAGAACAGCTTTTATTTGAAACTGAAATCTTGTTTAACATTATAAATGTCTATACTGTCACTATTGATCAATTTAATGTGTCCTTGCTGAATAAAAGAATTTCTAAGGGGAAAAAAAAAAAAAAACTGACCCCAAACTTTTGAGTGGTTGTGTATACATTTCACATCTTTTATTTTTATTAGTTTTAAGAGCCATAACATAATCAAGATTTTCACTAAATTTATATTGTTTTTAGCTAATAATTTAGCTCTTTCATATCTTTGTATCTTATGTATCCTCTAGACTCTAGAGACGATGGAGAATACAGATATCCATCTGATGGACAGAGATTTGATGCAGGTGGTTTTCAGTCTGACTAAGGCCGGCCATCAGCAGTATGTGCCCGAGATTGTGGAGCGCATGCGTCACGAGAGGGGATATGTGCCAGGTATGCCCGCTGACAGCAGTTTCATGTCATGGAAAAGAAGGGAATATGGAATCAGTAGCTTTGAATTTTGCCTTCAGCACTTACCATAGTGGCCCATAGTGAGCCATAATGGTCCCATATGTATTCATAGCAGAATTCTATTTTAAGTGTTTTAAATATGAACCTAGCCAATTAGAGAAATGGGATGCATACAATATTGATGCATTGAGATGAAGTTATGGGATTTTGGGAGAGTTTTTAATGATTGATATAGATTTTTTTTTTTTTTTATTTTGATACTGATGCACTCATTTGTTTCAATTTCCTCAGATGCTATGAACCTCTGCTTGAGTCTGATTACCCACGGACATGAAGAGACAGCGTTTTCTGTGCTGAAGAGCTTCACCGGCCTCTTGGTTGAGTCACAGACCAGTGACTCCCCAGACTTGGGAAACTTCTTTCTTCGCCACTGTGTCAATATGGACAAGGTAAGGGGCCCGAATCCAAACATTTTTATGAGTGAAGTGTTACCTAACTGTATGTTGAACTTTTGTTAGAATTTTAGGCTTGTTGTTGTGTTGTTAATTTGTTTGTCTGTGTCTTGCAGTCTGTGGAGAAAGTGGCTGGGTTTTGCAAAGATCTTAAAGATTCAGGTCTGCACTCGTCGCCACTGCAGTTCACCCTTCAGTGTGCCCTGGAAGCCAAGAAGACAAGTGAGTACAATGAAGTTGATTTAAAAGACTACTTAATCCTTGGTTATTGTCTTTTAAAACTCCAGGCTTTTAATTCAAGCTTGATCTATTCAAGCTTATTTGTCTGTTTTTTTTTTTTTTTTAAACATACTTGGTAACACTTTACAATAAGGTCTTGAGTTTTTTTTTAATTTTTTTTTTTTTTTTTATATAGGCTAGTATTAGTTTTTGTGGTATTGAAATTGGTGACAAGTATTATGACATTTCAATAGTATCAAAAATGTTGGTATTATAACCTTATTTAAAAGGGATAGTTCACACAAAAATGAAAATTATCCCATGATTTACTCACCCTCAAGCCATCCTAGGTGTATATGACTATCTTCTTTCAGACAAACACAATCGGAGATATATTTAAAAATATCCTTAGTCCTCCAAGGTTTATAATGGTTGTGAATGGCTGCCCAAGACAAAAAAAATGCATCCATCCATAAAAAAATGAATCCATACGACTCCAGGGGGTTAATAAAGGCCTTCTGAAGCGAATCAATGCATTGGTGTAAGACAAATATCCTTATTTAAAACTTTACAAAGTAAAATAACGAGCTTTCGGTGCGACAGCCATACGCATTCAACGTATGTCAAAAAAGCAACACTTCAAAATCTGGGCAGCCATTCACAACCATTATAAACCTTGCAGGACTAAGGATATTTTTAAATATATCTCCGATTGTGTTCGATTGTGTTCATCTGAAAGAAGATAGTCAGTCATGTACACCTAGGATGGCTTGAGGGTGAGAAAAATCATGGGATAATTTTAAGTCCCTTTTAAAGCAAAAATAACTATCATGATATATGTCGTTATTGTGAAATAAAATTACTCATATCGTGATATAAGATTTTGGTCATATATTTATACCCATATATTTGACCCACCCATATATTTGATAATGGCACAGCTCAATTTGTGTGAATATACTGTTCTTCATCATTTTAAGGTATGGCTGTTGAGCTCATGAGGAGGATGAAGGAGGAGGGCTTGCCTCTCAGACCTCACTACTTCTGGCCACTGTTTACTCACCACCAGAAAGACAAGAACATTCCTGGTGAGTCCTGAGCTTCCAGCCTCATTCTTAAATGGTCATTATTGTGCATGTTGCAGTTTTACTTCCATAATCTGACGTGTTTCTGATTGATTTTCAACAAGGAAAAATTTCCACGCAGGATTTGGTTTTATCCATTGCGATTGAATTGGATTGTGAAAAGTCTGAGTTAAAGTAGGCCGGGTTTTTTGTATACATTTTTGTATAATTTGTGTACAAAAAAATTACGTTGTCTTTGACAGCTCAATAAAAAGTCTGTTAATTTAGTAATTTGGTTAAATTATTTTTTCTCCATACTTCCATCTGTTCCACAGTTACAAACAAATGTTCTTAACAAAAGCATGTCCAGATAAATCTTGCTGCAACTGCAACAGCGAGTATAAAAACATCTCATTTCTTTTTTTTTCTTCTTTTTTTTAACCAATAACCTTCATGAAACATGCAGGATCTCTCTCACCTTTATGTCCCTGTACAGGGTTTTTTTTTTTGTTTGCTCAGTGTTGAAGTCTGCACTATGTGAAGGTTACATGACAGAATTTGTAGTGACTGGTTCTCATGTAAATGCGAGCGCTGTGAGGGAATTCACTTTCAATTACGTGCGCCACTGTGCACGGCCATGAAATATTTAGCGCCATGTCACATTCTGTCCACAGGTGTCACCAGCGGGCAGACGCCCACCCCCCTTTCCACCCACCGGTTTTCCGTCCACCCATTCACGGGTGTGGAGATGGGGAAAAGTTTGCATTTTGATGAGGTGTGGATTTGGGCAGGCGAGTTTGAAAAAGCATATGCTAGCTTTGTCTTGGCAGCCGCGAGCGAGCTGTGCTTGTCAGTTTCAAGAAGCAATGCAGCTCATTGGTTGTGACATGGCGCAAGAATAATGCCTCAGCCCCTCACGTAGCACACAGCAGGCTCTTTTACATCTGCATCTTAAATGCTTTTTGCACTAGTGACATTTTGGAAAATCTCTTTTTTTTTTTTCTTTTTTTTTTTAAAACCTCTTTTTGCCATTCACTTGCATTGGATGCTGGGTTCTTTTAAAGGGTCATGAAACCCTGAAACATTTGAGATGTTAACATTCGTGTGATGCTGAAGCAGGAGTTGGCCAATAACGAGTCGGCATTCTGACGTAGAACCTGGAAGCTCTGAACGTAAACAGCGTAGGAGAATGACACAGAAGAGAATATATTGTTGAATAAAGTCGTTATTTTTGTTTTGTTTTTGCGCACAAGAGTATTCTCATCGCTTCATAAAATTAAGGTTGAACCACTGCAGTCACATCGACTATTTTAATGATGTCTTTAGTACCTTTCTGGACCAAAGTGGTGGTTAAATTGCTGTCTATGAAGGAGTCAGACAGCTCTCGGATTTCATCAAAAATACCTTAATTTGTGTTCCAAAGATGAAGGAAGGTCTTACGGGTGTGGAATGACATGGGGGTGAGTAATTAATGACAGAATTTTAATTTTTTTGGGTGAACTAACCCTTTAATGCTCACCAAGGCTGCATTTGTTTGATAGTTTTTTTTTTTTTTTTTTTTTTTCAGGATTCTTTGGTGAATAGAAAGTTCAAAAGACAACATTTATTTGAAATAGAAATCTTTTGTAACTTTATAAATGTCTTTACTGTCACTTTTAATCAATTTGATGCAACCTTGATGAATTAGTGAAAAATCTTACTGACCTCAAACTTTTGAGCAGTAATGTACACGTGCTTTGTTTCAACAGACCCAAGCACACTCCCAGTTTTGCTTGTAGCAAGATATACTATTTTGCTTTTTAAAATTTTATTGCTTTTCTAAAATCCATTTCATTTTAAAATTGAGCTTGTTTGGAGATTCAGCTTCTGTTGACAGTTTGAACCCTGACCTCTCCTTTTAGTTCCCCTTTAGTAAGAGACCGCAGACTCGGTTACTTCTCACGCTTACAGTTCAATCATCAAACCCAGTGATGTAGCAAACAGAAATCTGGAGGTCACCCGAGAATTCATTGAACCAGATTTGTTCCATAAAAGCCTTCTCACACACTTTCTGAATTGAGAGAAGTCTTGAATCGGCAAGTGATGTGACTGGCTATCCATTTTCCATCCCCCTTCACATGCAACCTATCGGCCTGCGCTGTCTGAGACAACTTTTTTGGCTGACAAATGGATTGTTGGATTATTTAACAGCAAAACAGGTGTGCTCCTCTCATAAAAATGAAAGAATGAATAGACAGACGGCTCTCAGGGTCCATTGAGAAGAGTGTGTCTGGTTGACTGTTTACGTTTGCTTGAAAGCAAAGAGCTACTGAATTGCAAGAAAGGATGAATGGAGAAAAATGCACAGATGAGAATGAAATGGAGAGATGGGATAGATGGGTGAATGGCTGGAGCCTCCAGGTGCTTTACCTGGCTAATGCTCTTGCGCACCGGTGGTCGTCCGCTCCTGGCGCCAGATGCAGGTTTTAATGGCAGATAAAAGCAGCTCTTATCTTTTATTCAGGTGTGTAGGTGTCCCCTGAGCATTGCGATACAGAGTGCTAAGGACCAAGGTGAAGAGTAAACAGAACAGAAATCGCTGGTTCACGTGTTCCCACACACACAAACGTTTGCACGAGTAGGTCGAGAGACTATTCCATATGCATGTGGTGCTTTAGGCAGGAGTGAAGGGCCCTGCTGGAGAGCCGGGTACAGGCCTGAATCCTCTGCATTAAGGGGGTCTTCCTCCAGGCCATGCCATAGGAAGACAAATGTGATGAAATTCTAATTATCCAAGTATTTTATTTCATTTTTTTTTTTTTTTTTTTACTGCTTTCTGTTTAAAACCTGGTTGAGTGAATTGTAAACAGCCTTGGGCTTTAAATCATGTTGCTGGTTTTAAAACAAATCCAAGAACCAGTATAGCATTAGTCCTGTCCTTATGAAAAGATGGCTTGTGCTTATTTTTCTCCCACATAATAGGAAAGAATCTTGCTCATTTCCTCAGAAATCATATTTCAAATATTTAACCCTTTACATACAGCCAGTGCCATCGCTTGAATTTGTGTTTGTGACATGTTTATGGGTGGACTGAACAAGCAATAATCATGGTCCACAAGACCTTGATGGGACTTTTTTCGTCCATACTTTATAATCTGAGAAGTATGACCCATACGAATTGCTCTGAGGAAGAAATGCTGAATATGCTGAATCTACAACAAAACATGCACAAACCATCATCCAAAATTTGTAAAGAGAATCAACAAAATTTGAGTTCTCCCTGCGGTTATTAAATACTTGTTTTTTGATAATAACAAAAATATTGTTGTTATTATTGTTGTATAGTTATATTAAATGGGGGTAAAACAGGTTTTCCTTCTTTTGGTACTTGGCTTATATCACATCCCTGAAAAGACCATAGGATGTCCTATTTGTCACTTTTTAGGTATTAATGAGAATTAAGGGGCCATATTTGGCTCCATAGACATGTAGTCATCCATCCTTTAGTCTCGCATAGCCAGACCTGACTGACGGCAGAAGGTCTGGACTCCATAGCAGCTTTTGTTGGCCAAGGATCGCCCTAGAGGATGTCTGACTAACATTTAAAACAACCAATCACAGTTCATTTTGTTCAGCGTCATGTTTAGGGGCATGAAAATGTGAAGTCGATGTCCTTACAATAGCAGGCTGGTGTGTAAAACTTTTGGATGTATTTTAAAGAGTCTATGCCGTGAACTTCACATACTTTTGAAAATCCAGCATTTGATATTGATAAGCGCTCATTGTCACAGCTGTAAACACAACGACTTTCTTCTTCCATGAGGGGGTTTGGCCTCACGGTGGCTTTGTTCCCAGGCGGACCATTTAAGAACGCAGCACACACATCTCCCGGAAATCCTGTAGAATTCAGCCAATCAGATGACGACTTTGAAACTCTTGAAGTGTTTCCAATTTTGTGTGCCATATGCATCAGACGTTCAGCTAATGTCACGTCTGAAGCTGAGACTATCCATCCTTGAACTTACTTTGATGCAGAAGCAACTCTTTTATGTCCTTGAATTACATTTTAAGGTGCACGTCTGAATAAATCCCTTTTTGTTTCCTTTCAGGTATTATGGAAGCTCTGAGAGGCATGCAAGATCTAGACGTCCCAGCAGACGTTGATACTTTTAGTAACTATATCCTGCCGTCTTTCCCATCAGTGAACAGTGCCCGCACTTCTTTTAAGGTAATTATACTGGATATGCGTATGGTTTGTTGTGACTGTTCTGAAACACTCTAACTTGGGTTGATAATTGCAGGAGGCCGGTATTGACATGGACACAGATAGCATGATTGCGGCAGAATTACGAACCGAAGCAGCACGTGGAAACTTCGCAGGGCTGCTCTCTCTGAGTAAGCATTAGCTTCTAATGAAAATTGACCTCTCTTCTTTTCTCTCAACCACTCTCTGTACATTTTCCTCATATCTATACATACACATACACACACACACACACACACACATATGTTCTCTCACAGACACAACTCTGTAGAGATTTTATTTTAGATGTACTATGTATGATAGCGTTCATCACTTGGAGACTAATTGCTGCCCATCAGAACTTACATACATAGGCACTCAAACATGCACACTCTCTACCAAGCAGCTGCGTCCCCATTAGGCCTTTTAAGTCAGAAGTGTTCAGTTAAAGTTCCAAGAGGTTCAGTCTCTATATTTCCTTCCCAGCGGAGGTTTGGACATTACTTTCTTGGAGTAGTTATACATTTATATGTGGACAGCTGTAGTACTTGGCCATCTGTGTCAGAAATGATACATCTAAATAATTTTCCCAATTAGAACATTGTTTATTATGAAATGTTCTTAACATGCTGAAATAATAATTCTAAATGTTGACAAAAACGTTCTTGTGTAAAGGCGCCACATAATTTCTCACAAGCTTGGTGTAGTTGAACGGCTGGAGTCATGTTTTAATGAAAGTATCAATCTCTTTGCCGTTCACCACCGTGTCTGCGCTACTGTTGTTAAAAAATCTGCGTCATCTGAATGAAGCTCTCTTTTTATCAGTAATGTGGTGCTTTACATCTTTAGTGGGGAGAGAAGAAATTCACACAGAAAGGGCTTAAAAGAAGTGCATTTAGAGCTTGATAAAAATATTAAAGGATATAGCACCAAAAGATCATTACTGAGTGCTTGTGGTGTGTACAGCTCTGTTGTTTTGATACGCTGCTCACGCACTGTACAAATGGTGCAACTGTTGTCTTGCAGTCCGGATGGAACCAAATTGGGGTCCAGAACCAATATATATAATATTACAATATATATGGGTCATTGACGAATAAGGTTTTTAAAAGTGTCAAATATAATGGAGATATAATTCATTTTGAACTTTTATTAAGTGTTAACAATGAGATTATATGTTTTTTTTATAATCAGTTAACACTGCTTTTGTCATTTGTTACAAGATGGACAAAATATGTCACCAAAAAAAGTCATTTGGTTCAACAAAAATTTTGGTTTTACCAAATGACACTTTTGGTTATACCGAATGACGATATTTTCAAACGATGTTAACAGGCTGATAGCTAGCTAGCTAGCAAAAGGACAATCAAACATTTTATATTTAGTACAAGTTTTTAAAATAATACAACATTTTCCATGTTTTATAGCGGTTGTACCGAATGACCTGATGTTTTCGGGACATGCGTATGAGCAAGTGAAAACATGAATTTTTCAAGTAGTTAAGAGAGAGTTAGTTACTTTGCTTCATGACCATGTGGTCCTTTGCAGGTGTCTGAATGATGTCACATCCTGTCACATGATATTGACCGCATGACTTGATCCAAAATGTTCCCTTTATATTGGTTACTCCGAATGACATCAATGAAATTCATTTTTCCGGACATTCTTTCTCATAACAAAGCAACGACTTCTACACATAATTTTAATACCATTTTGCACTAGGTTGATATTTGATGTTATAAAATCATGCCTGAATAAAAAATAAATGTTTTTTTAATTTTTTTTAAATGTTTTTTATTATTATTAATGCCTCTGGACAAAAATAATGACCCGTCACGTCATTGACCCATATACACATACATACACTGATAAATTTTATATATATATATATATATATATATATATAATAATATGAACAGCCATATACATATATGAGGCAAGGAACAGATGCTGTGGAAGTATGGATGGGTACCTGCTGTCTTTATTTTTTCTTATTTAATTTTCCTTTTAATTTAGGAGAGATTCTTGTACGGAAATTGCAGTTTTTTTTTTAACCCAAAGTTGGCAAAAAGGTCCAAATTCATAATGAATCAACATGCATTGCAGTAAAAAAATTGCTTTAGTTACAATGTAAAAAAAAAAAAAAAAAAAGACAAGATAATCATGAATGAGGTGAAATGTTTCTGTTTTCATGACGTTCACTCATATTCTCACTCTTGCAGTGTCTTCACCTGCTCTGCCAGCCATTGACCTCAGTGCTTTCAGATCCAGTCTGATCTCTGGATTCAGAGGGTAAGTAACGAAAAAAACTTTTTTTTTTTTTTTGTTTGTGTTTGTGTGTTTGTGTGTGTGCGTGTGTGTGCCCAAGTAAAATGTTCTGCCTTCTGGCTAGACAGACATTCATTCGTCATCTCATGCATATGGACGCGGTCATCTCTAGCCCAATTACAGCATGGGAAGAATGCAAATAGAGTTTGTCCTTTTTGTTGTTTTGCTTCTGATGCCTCTCTGTCCGATGCTGAAAGACTACTAACTATCCTGACTGCCACTGATGGCGAGATGCATTTTACCCGTCAACATGGCTGTCAGCGTTTGTTTTTTGGCTAATTCCCTCGGACGATCACCTCATTGCTCACACGTACTCATAAACCTGTCATGGTTTTTTATTTATCACATCATTTTCTTATGGTATCACTTAGTGCACTCACTCAGCTTAGATCTAAAATCAATTCCATCATGCACAATAGTTAAGGACCAGCTCTGTTTTTAACTCAGATTTGAACACAGAGGCCGTAGGGCAGCAGATGCTGCTGTCCTCTGTATTTAGCAAAGCATTTAGATGTGAAAGAGGAGCAGGGAGGTTGCCGGCAGCGATGGATGTCAGGTTTGTAATTGGGGTTGTCAGAAGGGTAGAGGGGGTTGTCGGGGCCCTGTCTCCTTAGCGACCTGCTCTTGTAATAGTCAAGGTCACTAGATAATTTAATCATTAAACAATGTTGAATCTTTTTTCCTTCCTCGTCTCTATGCTTTCCGCCGTCAACATTCCCTACCAGCACTGCATCTTGATTTAATAATGTATGTGCATTTGCATATATGTGACCACTGAGGCTCTAGAAAGAGTTTTTAGAGCTATTTAAGATCCATAAAATATGCTATAAATATATTATAATGATATTAAATTATGATGACTATAATGTTATGTATTCAAAACAAAACATATTATGATCCTGAAATGTATACTACCATTCAAAGGTTTGGGGTCAGTATGTTTTTTTTTTTTTTTTTTTTTTTTTTTTTTAAAGAAATGTATACTTTTATTCAGCAAGGAAGCATTAAATTGATCAAAAGTGACGGTAAATCATACATTTTAATGCTGTTCTATTCTTCAAAGAATCTTGAAAAAAATGCATCAGTTTCCACAAAGATTTTCAGCACAACTATTTTCAACATTGAACATTCTCACACATAATAGATTTCTTACAAAAAGCTACTTTATTTAGAGGCCAAATGCAAAGACAAAACATTTTCGATTCACATCGTCATTAGTGTCGTAACAGACGATAGCACACCTGATTCTATTTAAATATTTTTTTTTTACTTTACAACCAATAAAGTAAACTCAAAATGTTACATATAAAAATACATATACCTCAAATATTCACTAATATTCAAAAAAATACAATTACAAAAAAAATTGTACAAAAATGTACATTTATTGGATGTAAGACAGTAAAACGTTTTTATATAAATAGAATCACATGTGCTGTTGTCTGTTATGACACTGATGATGTGAATCGAAAATGTTTTGTCTTTGCATTTGGCCCCTAAAAATATTTTTTGTAAGAAATCTTCTATTATGCGAGATCCTCTCCTTGTTGAACTGGAGCTTACGGACTAAAATAATTTTTTTTATTCGCCAGACACCTTTTTCGGTGGACAGAAATCGTAAAGATTGATTGGTCAAAAGGTGTGGGACCCCTGCTATATGTTCTCACTGGTCAAATGAAGCCCTGTCACACCAAATGTATACTTGATCTTGAAATCACTGTCTGGCAGATGTTAGATTTGAAATACTCTGTTTCAAAGTTGCACTTGAAATGTTTTTATCCATTTCTGAATGTGTGTCATCTCTGATCCTCTACTGCCCCCTACAGGTTTCATGATGTGGAGACTATGGCAAAGGTAAGAGTGAAACCAAGAGATTTTGAAAAAGGTGGAAAACAAATGAAAAGAACCTTTGTTAAAGTAACCTCTTCATCTGCTGTTGCAGATCACAGAGCTTCTCTATAAAGATGCCCGGTTCAATCAAGCTGACCCTGAAACTTCTGGTATGTAGCTTGTTTGTACTGTTTTTCACACCCCTTAAAGGGACAGTTCACCCTAAAATGAAAATTCTGTCATCATTTACTCACCCTCAAGTTGTTCCAAACCTGTATGAATTTCTTTCTTCTGCTGAACACAAAAGAAGATATTTTGAAGAATACGGGTAACCAAACAGTTGATGGACCCCATCGACTTCTATAGTATTTTTTTTTTTTCCATACTATGGAAGTCATTGGGGTCCATATTCCATATTCTTCAAAATATCCTTTGTGTTCTGTATGTATCTTTGTTTAACACACTTGTCTGTTCATTTTCTGTATTTTTTTTTTTTATTTATTGAAAATTGATTCTTTTTCTTTTTCGCCATTCTTTTTCACTGTTTTCATTTGTTTTAAATCACTTTTTAAACTTTTTTCCTGTTTATTTCCTGCAGTATGCCAAATTAATTCACAGTACAATATTTTAGTCTTTCAAAAAAATGACACTTCATTGTACAAGATTCAAAAAATGTTGTTTACAGTAGCTTAAAGTATAGCATGGCATAATAAAACAATCTGTTTATATGTTGCATAAATGACTTTCACAGTTTTTTAAATTTATTTATTCATATTTTAAATTGCCATAACATTCATGATAATCCTCGCTAATAGCCAGCATAATACCAGTCCTGGTGCTGCGTCGATATATAGTATAAGACAAAGAGGTTGGGAAACACTGCACTAGTAAATCTCTATGCCTTTATGTCCTCTGAGCTGGTTTCACTGATAGTATCGTGTGTGTGCGTTTGTAGGGTTTTTGGCAGTGATGGAGTTTATCCTGACAGCCGTACTTTGCATTAAGTGTGTGTGTGTGATGCAGTCTGAAAAGTAGCTGTGTGCATGTTTGTGTGAGTGCTGGCTGCCTGCTGACTCTGCGCTGAGTTAACAGAGCTTCTGCGAGTGTCTGTCGTCTCGCTGCACTGGAGCAGGCCTCCGTGCTGGTGTCCGAGCAGGTGGGAGCGATGGAGATGGTCTCTCTGTCTCATCCCATCACGATGCACAACGCAAACGTGTGCGCGAGGCTGTCAGCTGCCAGCCACTTGTTAAAACAGACTTCAGTCAAGTCTGGAGCAAAGCTGCCTGTGTCAGCACAACACACATGTACAGTTTAAGAGCTTATTTGCTGGATTGCAATATTTTTGTTGTTATGGTCCTACAGAAGCTCCTTTTGTGATTTTATTTGACTTTATTTATGAAAAGCAGGAAGTGTCAAGTGTTGGCTCCTTTCTCCTTTTGCAGAAAATGTGGCCTACTTCCTTTACAATCTGATTGATTCAATGAACGAGGGAGAGATGCAATCCAAAGAAGAGAAGCTTAGGGAGTACTTCAGCCTGCTCAAGAACATGGTACATTTGCAAACACACAAGCATAGTGTCATTAACAGTTTGTTCTGCCTGTTAAATCAAGTCTGTCTAGGACCCCAGGGGGTAGCCGTTCATAATGCCTCATGATCAGACAAAAAAACATGATAATATGTACACTAGCATTCAAAATTTTGGGGTCAATAAGACTTTCTTTTTTCTTTTTTCTTTTTCCGGTACAGATGCATTAAACCAATCAAAAGTGACAGCTAAGACATTTTATAACATTACGAAAGATTTGTTTAAAATAAATGCTGTTTTTTTCAACTTTGTTCATCAAAGAATCCTGAAAAAAAAAAAATGGATCATGGTTTCCACAAAAATATTAAGCATCACATCTGTTTTTAACATTGATAATAAGAAATGTTTCTTGAGCAAATATCAGAACACTGAAGACGTGAGTAATGGTTGCTAAAAATTAAACTTTGCCATGAATTAAATTAAACTTTCACATGAATAAAATGCATTCTAAAATATATTAAAATTAGAAAGCAGTTATTTGAAAATGCAATAATATTTCACAATTTTATGTTTTAATCAAATAAATGCAGCCTTGGTTAGCATAAGATACTTCTCTTAAAAACTAAACCAAAACTTGAATGGTAGTGTATAAAAACATACCATTGAGGGTATAGGCTAAGCTAGCAGGCTAATCAGTTAGTGCTATGCTAAGCTAGTACACTGAGCATTTGGCTTGCAAAAAAAAAAAAAAAAAAACTACCTAAAAAAACATGAACATGAAATGTTTAATTCCACATCTACACTTTTGATTATTTACTATTAAATTTAACATGTAAAAGACTTTAGTGGTCAGAAGAATAACATGTATGCATACATGGAAGCACTGAAGCAAAGCTAAAGGTCATTTTAAAATAACGTTGCTGTCCTGTGCCAATTTAGTTAATTCTTTATTTATTTTGATGAGTGGTTATTTGGTGTCAATAAGTTCTTTGCTTTTCTTAGAATATCAACATCTCACTGAATATCTTCAGAGGAATCAGGAATATTTTGGAGTCCTACCATGTTCCAGAGCTTGTCAAGGTATTTTATAATAAGTGGTGTTTTCAAGTATAATGTTTCTAATGGCCATACCTGACATTTTTTTGTCTGGCGGACAATAAATTGGGCAACAAAAAAAAAATCAGTAAGAAGCTGCTTAACAGCCACACCTATTAACTGCATAGCAATGCTCTTGCAACCACCCACAACACCGTAACATCATGGTAACAAGTTTTGCATGGCCAAACACCACTAATATTTTCTTCAAAAACTTTACAATTCTGGTTTTGATTGTTTTATTCAGGTTTATGGTTATGGTACCGTTAATACAGCAGGTCATAATTTTTCTTTCAGGATGTCCTTGCTCTTGTGGATAAAAAGGAAAATGGATTGGCGACTGATGTGCCACTGCTTAGAGTAAGTTTTTGTCTTTTTTTTTTTTTTTAACCAACTGTGTTCAATGCATCAGGTGAGCTGTGTCAGTCAAATATCCTCTTGTTTGTGTTAGGGTTTGGAGGGGAGATATTCGTTCTTGGAGAAGACCCTGGCAGAGCTGAAAGCTGAGGGCAAGCCCGCCAGTTCCACCCTCAAAAAAATGATAGCTATCCTGTGTACAGAGGAGGTGAGGGCTGTTCACCTCATAAATACTCATAGGATTTGTTAGTGTTCTGGTCTGATTGGTTTTTGTAGTCATTTATAGTGGTCAACTTATATAAAATTAACCAATTATGTGCCTTATTTTTGATGTAAGAGTGGGCTTGGTCATTTTTAACTTCCCGTGTTAGCCAGTTATTTTAACTGTACAAAACAGTCCATATGCTGCTTGATATTTCAAATGTATTATCTTAATCATAAACACACTGGTTTGTAGCGCAAATAACTTTACTGCACTTTATTCTTCTAGTTATGTACCTATAAGCGGCTAATGAATCGGAAGTCTCGCACTTTCACAGAAAATGGCTTACTTTAGCAAAAAAAAAAAAAAAAAAAAAAATGTGTATGTCGGTCTGTCACCAGACAAAACCATTTATCAGTATGTGTATATATGTGTATTTGATTTTTTTTTTTTTTTTTTTTTTCCACAACTTTGGCTCTCTCGTCAGAAATTGGATCAAGCTCTGGAGCTTAAATATGAGTATGAAGCGGATATGACTCCTGCCTCATATGCCATGCTCATCAACCTGTGCTGTCGCCATGACAATGCTGAAGAAGCCCTCAAACTAAAGAGGGAATTGTAAGTTTGATGTACACATCATCATACAAACATCTTTGGTGAACCGTTCATTTAATTGTCGACAAAGCAAAACAAATAACTAAAATAGTCATGATTTACTCGCCCTCATATGATTCCACACCCATAAGACTGTGGAACAAGAAAGGCAATTTTTTAAGAATGTTCTGGTTACTTTTTCCATACATTGAATAGAGATGGAGCTTCAAGCCTCAAAAAGGACACAAAAGCACCATAAAATTAGTCCATATGACTTTCACATCTTTTGAAGTCACACCTAAATTTACATTGTTGTTCACTGATAATTCTCCCATTCAATAAGCTGTTAAAGTCTCCATAAAATTCATAGTTCTTATTGTTTTATGGAATATTGCATTGTTTATTATAGATGGTTTATCAATCCAGCTATCCATTCTCCAAGCCGCTTCATCCTTTACAGGGTTGATTTATCTATGTACATAATTATTTAAAAAAAAAATAATAATAAAATAAAAAAAAAAAGCTCTCATAATCTTTATTAACGTCATTAACGTCCCCTCCCTTTCACAATGATGGCTCTTCTCTGATGTGTGCACTGGTGCGAGAACGGGACTATAATACCTCCCCTCCAGCAACCTGTCACTCACATGAAACAAGCTTCCATTTAGTTTTCACGCCCACTTTCTATGATCCCTATGGACATTCCCTAGTCCCTCCTTTTTTTTTTTTTTCTCTTTCGAGAATCTGTATCACTCAGATTTACGTCACAATAGGGAAGAAAAGACAATCATAATTTCTGTCCCTGTTTACACCTGGTATTAAGGTTTTGATCGATCAGATCACAAGTGGACGATGTTAAATACAGGTGTAAATGTTCTGAAAAGTTTTGAGCTTGTCCACTTTCGATCACTTCCAGAGGTAGTCAAAAATGCATTCGACCGGATTGCTTTCATAGTGTAGACGGTCATGTGGTCGAATGCATTTGAACAGCCACAAAAGGCCGACTACTCTCTGCCTACTGACTTAAAGGGTTAGTTCACCCAAAAATGAAAATTCTGTCATTAATTACTCACCCTCATGTCGTTCCACACCCGCAAGACCTTCATCTTCGGAACACAAATTAAGACATTTTTCATAAAATCCGATGGCTCAGTGAGGCCTGCATTGCCAGCAAGACAATTAACACTTTCAGTGCCCAGAAAGCTACTAAAGATATATTTAAAACAGTTCATGTGACTACAGTGGTTCAACCTTAATGTTATGAAGCGACGATAATACTTTTTGACATTTGATATTCAACAGTGCTTTGATCTACCTGCATTGACACTATTCTTTAAGAGCTGCTGTGCAGCCAAATAATGTACCAGTTATCAATGTAAAGCTGCTTTGACACAATCTACATTGTAAAAAGCGCTATATAAATAAAGGTGACTTGACTTGACTTTTTGTGCGCCAAAAAAAACAAAATAACGACTTTATTAATCAATATCTAGTGATGGACTATTTCAAAACACTGCTTCATGAAGCTTTGAAGCTTTACGAATCTTTTGTTTCGAATCAGTGGTTCATGTTCTCTCACCATTCCTGATTTCTGACATGCACTTACCGGGCTTGGTATGGTCTTGTGGCTATGAGAGCAGAAATGAAAGCTACTGTATGTTTTTCAGTCGTTTTCATTCCTATGTAAATTGCGCTAGCTTATTTCGTCCACTAGATCGATCGAAAGCCCATTTACCCGACCCTCCCCTCAAAGAAATCAGGACAGAAGTGGTTGAAAGTGGACAAAAAGATGGATTAAAACACCAGGTGTAAACTATGTCTACCTGCAATCCGATTGACCAAATGCATTTTAATACCAGGTGTAAACAGGACCTCTGTTTCATGCCAACTTGAACCACTGCAACTAGATCATTGAGTCAGTTGAACTTGAGCTGAATCATTTAGATTCGTACTGTTCCAAACAAATCATTCAGACCAGTTTGGTAAACTGCATCGATCGATTTATTAAGTTTGATTTGTTTGAATGTCAAGATGATCAGTGACTTTTTTTTTTTTTTTTTTTTTTAACAGAACTGCTATAGTATATTTTATAACAGTCATATTAACCACTTTTATGGTGCTTTTTTGTTCATTTTGGAGCTTAACAGCACAATCCTGATTTACTTTAAAGTGGCCAGGATGTTCTTAAATATATCACCTTTTTTCTTCCATGAATGAAATAGTCATATGCGTTTTGGAACAACATGATGAGGTGAGCAAATAATGAGAGTTTCATTTTTAAAGCGAACTATCGCTTTGAATTTAAAACATTCACAGCACAAAGAAAAGGACTTAAAAAAAAATTCACATTTGTCAGCCTGTGTTTACTTTCTTCTTTGGGTTTTCAGAGCTCGCAAGGACTCGGAGGTAGCACTGGATGCTCAGAAGTATGTGGCCTTGGTCCGAGTGCTATCCAAACATGGCAAACTGGAAGGTTAGTGGCAGCGTCTATGTCCATGTGAAAGCTTTGGTCCTTGTTGAAATAATTGTAGATGCCCTCTTATTTTCACTATCTCGGATTAATGAAATAATTTAGTTTAGTTTGACACAAATAATGTGGGCCGTCACATTAGGTGTGCCTTGCCTCACATTTTAAACCACTTAGGATGTCAAGGTACCAATGAGAATTTTGTATTACTTATCACGTCGCTATGAAAAGCTTGCCACTTGCTTAATTAGATTCGTAAAGGCGGCGTTCAGAATACATGGCGCGAGTGCGTCTGCATGCGAGAGTGAGGTCCGAGACACCTGTCTATCCACAAGGGGACATTAATCAGCCATTATCTGAATTCCACGGTGGATTTCTCCATGCTCATGTAAGACGCAATTACAATAAAAGTGTTTCCTCTTTGCTTTGTGCACACAGTGATGGTGAAAATACACGCTCCGTCTCTCTTTTCACGATGCGTGTCACTCTTTGGCTGCCCCCTCCCTCTCGCTCGGACTCATCCTGTCACCGAGCGAGGGAAAATTACAGGACCGGCTGCACTTTAACAGAATTACCGAAATCCGTCCTGATACTAATGGCATATCATGTCGGGGAAAGTGCTTGAGTATTTCACACACACGCACATTTGCATGTGAATTCAGGCGAAAGTCTGTGATGAGGGAAGTGTGTGTGTATGTATATGTGTGTCCATCAGAGCGAGCCGGTGGCCATTAGCCCGCCGGTGTGCGCTCGGAGCTTGTCATTCACATTAACACACCTCAGCGCCCCAGCCTACCCGCATCACCGCCGCAACCCGATCCGCTTGAAGATCATGACTCGTGGCACCGTAGCGCACCAGCTGCCCTGGCTTTTAATGGCCTTGTTTTTGTTTGAAACCTTTTCCCCGCCTGTTGTTCCTTCCTGCTTCTTTTTTCCCCTTCGTGTCCTCACATTTGTTACAGAGTTCGTAAAACGCTGTTGCCGGTTCACGGGCTGGCAGAAGGCCGCAGAATGAGCCGGAGGACTAATGGGCTGTGTGATATTTGTTTACCTCAGTGTGTGTGGTATCAGACAGTGGGCCGGGATGCTCCGCTGCTAGTCGTCCATTCGGGCCCATTTACCACCAACAGCTGATTGGGTTTGATTAGTGGTTCTGTCAGATAGGAAGAATTTGAGCTGTCTGCCATCACAGAGCTTTCTCATATGGCTGAAGCTCGGTTCAGCTCGGTTGCTGTTTGTGGTCCAGCGATGTGTGAACTGTGCTCCGTATGACCAGAGAGTGGTCTAAGGGCTTAATTTGCAACTCAGAAGTCTGTCTTGCTCGTTCATCCGTAGCCTCAGGACACAATCATCAACAAGTCCTTGTATTGTGCAAAAGTTTATGCACCTCAGAGCAGTGACCTAGCGCATGTGCACTGTCACATTGAGCTGTGACATTTCCACCCTATTCTGCTCATAATTTTATGCTATTTCTTAGGCTCTGCTTACTGCCTATATAGGCAGCTACCTTCTAAGGCAGGATAAGTAATTGTTTTGAAACACTATACATTGGCAGCATTTTCATTTAAAGTTGCTCACACATCATACACATTGAGCTTCTCATTTGAAGTGCTTGATGGACTCGATACTCATGATTGATTCCAATATAGTGCAACAGTGACTGATTACTTCTTCAGAAATCTCATCTTAAACTCTTTGATAAACAATACTTAAAGTTCTTTAAACCAGAACCTACCCAGAGTTCGAAACACTTCCATCTTGTTGACGTTTCCATAAAACTGTTGAATTCTAGTGTGCATGACATGAGTGTGTTATTTGTTATTAAAGGGTTAGTTCACCCAAAAATAAATTCTGTCATTACTCACCCTCATGTCGTTCCACACCCGTAAGACCTTCGTTCATCTTCGGAACACAAAATAAGATATTTTTCATAAAATCCGATGGTTCAGTGAGGCCTGCATTGCCAGCAAGACAATTAACACTTTTAATGCCCAGAAAGCTACTAAAGACATATTTAAAACAGTTCATGTGACTACAGTGGTTCAACCTTAATGTTATGAAGCAACGAGAATACTTTTTGTGCACCAAAAAACTAAATAATGACTTTATTCAACAATATCTAGTGATGGGCGATTTCAAAACACTGCTTCATGAAGCTTCAGAGCGTGTATCAAACTGCCAAAGTCACGCCCCCCAGTGGTGAACCATTGAAATTTCGAAACACTTATAACGTAACAAAGCCTGAAATCACGTGACTTTGGCAGCTTGATACACGCTCCGAACCACTGATTCTAAATAAAAGATTTGTAAAGCTTTGAAGCTTCATGAGTGTTTTGAAATCACCCACTAGATATTGTTGAATAAAGTCGTTATTTTGTTTTTTTGGCGCACAAAAAGTACTCTCGTCGCTTCATAACCACTGTAGTCACATGAACTGTTTTAAATATGTCTTTAGTAGCTTTCTGGGCATTAAAAAAAAATGTTAATTGTCTTGCTGTCAATGGAGGCCTCACTGAGCCATCGGATTTTATCAAAAATATCTTCATTTTTGTTCTGATGATGAACCAAGGTATTACAGGTTCAAACCGATTAATTGCATCTAACAAAAGTTTGTTTACATAATAAATAAATAAATGTATAAATAAATATAAATAAATAAATATATATATATATATATATATATGTGTATATATATGTGTGTGTGTGTGTGTGCGTGTATGTGTATACATATACACACATATATACATGTATAAATGTATGTATATAGTATATACACAGACCTATATAATATATATAAATATAATAATATATACGCACATATATTATGTAAACAAACTTATGTTAGATGCGATTAATCGTGATTAATTGATTTGACAGCACTAAATATACATAAATATATATGTGTGCATCTAGTAGAATTTATCTAACATTTTAATATTTAAATGTATTTTAAAATGTACAAAATGTTAGAAAAATAAAATGTATAGTTTAATAGTTGTAATGGTTTAATGGATCTAATTAATTTACAAGGTTTGGATATGGGAGTGGGTGGTCATTCCTTTGTTTGGTGGATCTTGCCCCAGGATTATAGGTAATGTAATATTTCAACAGTAATTATTTTTTTTTTTCATAAAGAAGTAATTACCCTGACTCAAGACTGACTCATATCATCGCTTAACCTCTGTGTTCATGGTAGGTCTGTCTAGAAAGGTTCATTTTGAATGTAAGAGTCCATTTTTTCTATAGAAGACCCCCAAAAAGTGTTTTTAATTGGCAAGTACTTCAGTAGAACACTGGGAGGTACATTAAGGGAAATGCATCCCTCTCTGCATGACTTTCATCCAGCTTTAGCACATAGCCTCCTTTTATATGGCTTAAACGTTGTCCTCCATCAGTGAGCTGCTGTACAACAATGCTTGTTAAAGCCCTGGGCTATAAGGAAAGTACATGGTTGAGTGCTTAGAGCGACGGCCCAACAATCAAGAGGTTGTTAGTTCTAATCCCCTCGTGGGTATCGCTGTCACGACGCCCTCCGGCGATCCACTTAACCTCCATTGCTTCAATTCATATCCAGCTGTTAACACATAACATGTGGCACTTTTTAGACAAGAGCGCTTCTTAAATGACAAGCCTCTATTTAAATGGGCTGACTGCTGGGATCTTGATAAAACAATCCTCAAAAATTAAAAAAGCAGTAAGGGATGAGATCTGTGCCCTAATAACAGCGTGACTGAGTAGATAAGTGAACGGAGCTTTATCATACAAAAGCAGCCTCTTAAAAACTCAGCATGACCCTGCTGAACCTCCTGTTCCCCGCTTCACTGTTCCTTTTGGCTCATCACTTTTTCTGACAGTATGGAGCGCTGCGTTGGATTTGCATAACAACAGGACAAAAATTGCAGGGTGATGAAGTGACAGATTGGAATTTGTGGGCTAAAACAAGCTGGCTGTCTCTGTTTGAGTGTGTGTGCACGTGTGTGGAGACTGAAGTGAACTGTGTTGTTGTAGGTCGACCTACATCATATATTTCCATATGCATGCCGTTACTCTCCATACTTGAGGTCCTTGTTATTGTCAAAACACTGTAGGAATACTCGTTGGGTAAAGGAGAGGGTTTTTTTTTTTTCTCTAAATGGTTTTTCCTACTGAAATCCACAGTTTTATATGCAAATATAAGTAGGCATTTGTAGGTTGTATTCCCTCTGCACTCTCTGTGACTTATTACACTGTTGTCCAAAATTATGGGGTGTTTTTAATGTTTTTGAACAAAGTCTCAAGGCTGTGTTTATTTGCTCAAAAATACAGTAAAATCAGTAATACCATGAAATATTATTACAATTTTAAATAACTGTTTTCGTCATTAAAACAGTCATTAACTGTTTTCATTTTAAATAAATATTTTAAAATGTACAGTAATATATTCCTGTAATGGTGAAGCTGAATTTTCAGCAGCCATTACTCCAGTCTTCAGTGTCACATGATCCTTCAGAAATCATTTAATATGCTGATTTCTGCTCAATGAACATATCTTATTATCAGTACTTTTTTAGGGTCCTTTTGTAAAATGATAAATGTCTTTATTGTCACACTTCAATCTAATGATCAATTTAATGTGTCATTGGTAAATAAAAGTGTATTAGTTAAGAAAATAAAATTAAAATCTCACCCCAAACTCTTTAACGGTAGAGTATAATTGCAGCCTGACATAGCAACATTGGCTCAATCAGTGTTGTGATTTTTGGGGTGGTACTGTCTGTTTGTTTGACCAATGGCAGATGGTCAGTGTTTAAGAAACTTGTTTAGACAGAGTCAATATTGCAATTCTTTTTGGTGATGCAAGTGGGACAGAAATTACACATAGAACAAAAGCAGATTAAATTTATGCAGATTAAATTGTAATTTAATTTGTAGTTTCCCAAGAAGTGTAAATACTGTGGTGGAATTAAAACATTGCTCTGTTTGAGTATCCTGACAATTGCTCATCCAATGAAGTGAGTTTTGGCAGGACTATCTGTTTATTAACCAATGGAAGATAGGGAGTGTTCAAGAAACTGTCATTATTTTTGCAATTCGCTAATGGCACAGAAACTATCACTTCATCTTTAAGTACTATGAAGAAATAGAGATGAACAGCAGTGCTGCTGTGAGTCATGGGAATTTGGGAGTTTGTCTGACTGCCTGTGGCCAACACAGACACTCATATTCACACAGCTGTGATGATGGTATCCTCATTCTCTCTCTCTTTCGCTCCCTCTCGGTTCTAGATGATTAGTATCGCCAGTGCAAACAGGCCCTATCGGTATCAGCCCATTAGCTAGCCTCTAAACAGCGCGTAAACACATCTTAATTATCTGGCTTGGTGACAGAGCAGCTGTGGAGGTGGACCCTCGCCCCTCTGCCAGATGGGAGCATCGCCCAGTAAAAAGCCTCCATTACGGCAGCGGAGCTGCGGCGTATCCACGACCAGAGCCCGCCGAGTTCACGCCGGGCACTCGCCGCACACCTATAATTTCCCGGCATGCTTTTGCAGGGAACCGTGAAAAAAAAGCCTACTATTGTGGGGGCCTCTGTAATTGTAGTCTCGTTTAGAAATGCAAGTAGTAATTAGCGGCGAATTGGCATTATACGGCAGCATTTGCATCCCCGCTGGGTGTAAAATGTTGTTTTAATAGCGGTTTGTTTTCCCCACATGAAATTATCTAAGGGGGCTTTTATCACCTCTTCCCCTCTCTCGCTCTCTCTCTCGCACTCTCTCGTCTGGCGCTGGCCCATCAGGGGACGGCAAAGCGCACAGATATACAAATAATCTCCACAAGTCTATGAAACAGTCAACGAGACGGTTAAACCTTTGTATGAACTTACAGTTTATCAGACTGCGCCCTGAGTACCAAGTAGCCACTACATATAGTGGTTGCGTACCATATGTCACTAGATGCATTATGTAGAAGTTTCAAGCAGTGATGTTCAAAATTCGGTTGTTGGTTAACTAGTCAAAATGTCTGATATTTTTGCTAATCTATCTTTCTCTCTCTCTTGTGGCGTCATGCAGAGGCGATAGACATGCTGAAGGAGATGAAGGAAAAAGATGTGTCATTAAGGGACAACACGATCAGTTTGCTCACCCTCACGATGAACACAGCTGCAATGAAAGGAGAAGCCGACACTATTCGACGCCTCCAGGAGACCATCTTCACCTTGGGCCTGGCCAAACCATCCAATAACCTCTGCTCACCCCTCATTACTTGCTATCTGGAGAGGTAAGTAAACTCAATATACTGAGAATCTTGCCAAACGTTGATGCTGTTCCTGTATGTGTAGCACCTACAGCTCTGCACATCCTTCTGAAGGATCCCAGCATTGGAACAGAATGCCTGACATTTCTTTTTAACAAGGCTGCTGTTTAACCCTCCTTTTGCATTTGGGTCAGTATTGAAGCAGAAGAGGCACAAAATTGTGGTAACACTTTATGTACTTATTATAGTAGTAACAGTAAATTATACAGGACATTACAAGCAACTAAACCAAGCCGTATTTGTGTAAGGACACCACAAAATAAAGTGAAACCAACTTTTTTATTTAAAAAAACAACATAGTTTTTAGTATGGGATTAAAAAAAAAAAAACTTTTGGAAATGTCAAAAAAAATTTAATTAAGTTAGCAGTTAATGTAGTAAAAACATGTTAATAACATGGTAACTTTAAAAAACATTTAAATATTTGCACATTCACATGTTGCTAAGAGAAATTAATCAGATACAATATGGTTTTAATTGAAAATTATTAAATAATTAATGTTTAATAAGCTTAAGTTCCACTGGGCTATAATTTACCCGTGAATGCAAAAGGTATATGCAGATTTTGAAACCATTGGGAAGGTCAAGTTTAACCTTAACAGTTTTAGCAGCACATTTCAGTGCAGATTGTTTTGTGAACCTGTAACAATGTAATTCAGACTTCAATTAATTCAGAGTCTGTTATCGAAAAAATAGGGCTGCACAAACTACTGGACCCAACAGCGAAACCGCAGCCTGTAAATAAGCTGTAATTCATTTCACATTCAAAGATGTCATTTACTCAGAAGTCAGAAAACACAGGGCAAGTGATGTAAAACTAAATTCTGACTGTTTTGTTGCAAGAAACCTTGACTAAAATTTATTAGAGGTCTCAGTCCAAAAATTATGGTATGACCTCTCTAAGTAGCGAGTTTGGAAACAACATGAATGTAATCTGAAAACAAACATTAATAACAATGTTAGATTGTAAAGGGCAGAGTTCCGCTCCTCCCTAAGCTTGTCGTCTCACTGTTCATTTCATATAATCTGTCATTACCTTATAGCAAAATGCAGCATGAGGGGAAAAGGAATTAACTTCCACAAGTTGGGCCCCTCTGTTCCGCCCCCCATTCGTTCAGGTCTATTTGTAAGAGCGGCTTTTAAGCAGATCAACTAATTTGCATGTTAATTATGCACCCTGTGCTAATTACTGGATTTTCCTGGGCCATGCGGTGCACTGCGTAAGTGCCTTTCCCCCTCCCCACTGTGGAATATTGAGGTTGGCAATACACCTTCACTGATAGCTCTATAGTCAACACACACATACACATTCAGGCTTCCTCGGTGCCCCTCAGAGACTGTTTGTTTTTCTGTCACTTGAGTGCCGCAACCACACTGGCACGTGCATGCTTTAATTGCTGCCTTGTGTGCGATAAGGTTTCCAATTTAGCTCAGGTTCATTAAGGAGCAGATACGGAGAGATCAGAGCGACTCTCAGCAGAGACTCTGATAAACCGTGAACGTTCACGTCACGTCACACACACACATGCTCTGACTGGCAGCCACACATCCCAGTGGAGGAGAGCCATCTCAGAGCTCACAGCAGCCAGGCCTGTTTGGATACGGCCTTCGTGAGGAACTCTGTAGTACCTGTCTGATTTGTCTATGATATTGTATGACATGCTGTAGTCATATTTAATGTCTTATTTAATACAAGCTACTCTGAATATTTTGGTTGGAGACAGAAAGAATAATGACCAAGATGAAAGGCCCAGGGCCAGATGAGATTTTTTTTTTATTTTTTTTTTTTTTAAACTATACTTTTTTAAAAAAAAAAAGTTATTTCGTGGACAAATACACAGAAAATTATGTAAAAATATTCCCGTAAACACAGTTTTGTCACGCATGTGTGTGTAACAGACTACACTGGGTTCGTGTATTGACATCAACCTAGGCCTATACCCACGGCGCTAATAATGTTCATTTCTGTTTAAACCGACAAGATTGTTAAATTAGAATTAAAAGTTAGTGGATAGCCTAAATGTCTGACTCATTAAAAATAACAAAATTTATTTTCCAGTGGTTTCGTTTTACACGCGCAAACAACAGAAAAGGATTCACATCACGCACCTGCAGCGCAAAATAAACTCATATAGCCTAAATAAAAGGAATAAATACACAAAATATATTCACTTAAACAATTAACAGATTAACAAAACGAAAGAAAAAAAACTGAAGCCATATGCTGTTTTAATTGATTTATTTTTTTGCGACACTCTCCACACAAACACGTTCAAAAGGAAACTAAGACGGAAGAAAACGGTACCTGTTTTCTTTATTTTACAAAAACAAAATGTTTTGTTTTTATTGTGAGTGTACACAGATATAATTAAACTCTTTACAGTTTATGTATGACCAAAAATGAGTATTTTAAGTTGTTTTCACTGGTGTAAGGAAGCAGTTCAAGTGATCACGCCGGCGCCTCGCGCGCACACGCCTATAGCACTGCTTGACATTGCAGCCTGTTCATTATCAAAATCAAACGAATCAAACTGTTTTTAATCGCTTTTAGACAAATAACAAATACATTATAGCTTAACTACAAGTTTAAAAAACAGCGCTACGCGTTAAAATTAAATAAATTAAACGTATCATCATGAAATGTGTCCAATATTTCTCTTTCAAAAAATGAAAGAGAGTCGGCGCCGATGGCCTCATGGGCAGCGCGCCGACATGTAGCGCCAATGCGCTTCGGGCGACCCGAGTTCGAGTCCCGGCTCGTGGTCCTTTCCCGGTCCCGTCCCGTCCCGGTCCCGTCCCCCTATCTCTCCCGCTTCGCTTCCTGTCTGATCATTGTCCTGTCATAATAAAGGCAAAAACGCCAAAAAAAAAAAAAAAAAAAAAAACAATGAAAGAGAAACATCGGACCTTAAGAAAATGCCTACTGATTTGCAGGCTATTGTCAGATAAAGTGCAACCAAACTGATGTGTGTTTACGGCTATGTTGTCTCCGACAGGGGTGGGGCAGATGGGGCGGGGCTCGGGTAGACGATATTATTGGATATCGCGATATTTTTTTAAAGGCAATTATCGATAAAATATTTTTTACATATTGCCCAGCCCTATTCTGGAGTAGACTTTGCAGAGTGCTTGACTCTTGCATTGTCAATACAACATCTTGACCAAAAATTGATGCACCTCTTGATGGAAATAACATCACAACATTTATTTTCATCAAGAGGTGCATAAATATTTGGTCAAGATCTTGTTAAAAGAACTGTTGCCAAACATATAACATGCTAAAAACATAATAATCAGAGTAATAATGATCCAGTCATAGACTCTTAAGTATTTCCCCCTTTTTTTCTTTTTTTTTTTTGGGCCGGGCAGTGTATGTGTGCGTGTATGTATAATATATTTATATATATATATATAATATATATACACACACAGTAAAACCAACAATCATTCAGACATTTTTGATATTTTTGATATATTTTTACTAGTGGGTGCAGGACACTATAGTTCATTTATGTAAGTGAGGATAGCAAAATAAAGTAAACTGTGACATATTATACCCAAAAATTCTTCATACAGTGGACTACCAGTAAAACTGATAAAAATTTGGAACCAAAAATTATTCAGATACTTTGACCTGACCATGTTTTGCTTAAGTGTTATCTGACATAATTAAGATTATTTTTTTCTGACAGTTTAACTCTGAGATCTTGTCATATTTTATTACCATTTTTTTAAACTATAGTGAATAAACTGTATTAATGAATTAAATGTTCAAGGTGTCTGAATTAATTTTGGCTTGACTGTCTGTATGTATATGTAGGTGTGTGTGTGTGTGTGTGTGTGTATATATATATATATATATATATATATATATATATATATATATATATATATATATATATATAATATCAAACAAACAAAGATTAGAAATGTACACACATACATATTAAATAAATATATATATTGTTTACGTTTTTCATGTAATTTATATTTTATTTCAGTTACTGAAAACTATTTTTAATGGTTTTAATTTTAAGTTTTAGTTTTACCAGTAACAACACTGGATTGTATTTATTATGTTTAGAATACTACTTGGTTGATAAACATGATTATTAGATATACGGTAATATTAGTACTAATTTAACAATGATGGAGTTTTGGCTTAAAATCTTTAATGCGTAGAGTGATTTATTTTTCTTTCTTTTATTAATTTTTTTTACAATATTTTTCCCCTCTCTGTAATAGTTTGGTTAAGATTACTTATTAAAGTTAGTAAGCAGTTAGTGCCTTTTTTGTCAGTATTGTTGTTCGATTAATATCTGCTTAATTTTGTTCTTGGATGTAGTCAAAGGACGTTGGTAAATGATATTACTAGTAAATTCCTTTTGTTTTATCCAAATTTTGGTGAGTAAAGCAGCATGAAGTTGAATCAGAACTTTATTAGCTTCAGAAAAGCATGTGTTGTGCATACACACCATGAATACACCAGAAAAACCCGCATTAAGGTGACATTTTTTCCAATCAGGCCTTCGACCTAAAATGTCTCACACCCCTTCTGTAGACGACTCTTTTATCATCTCTAGAATGATAGAATGTTCTCTTCGTTCTGCCCTCATCCATCTCTCTCCACTCATCTCTGTCTCCTCTTTGGTCTGGGCTGCGCTAAAGAGGACAAAGCAGTGTGTGTCAGTGTCTCGTCAGCATGTCAACTGTAATGACTTAATGAACACTTCTCTATGGGATTAACTCTGACAGCCGTCAGCCCGTCTCCACGACAACAGCAGCCGCCGCTCCCAATCCGTATCCTCCGTCTCTAATGAGCCTAACAAAGGGAATTGCCAGAACTTTTTTTTTTGTGTGGATGGGATGTCTTTGAGGGACAGGAACTCTATAAAGAGGGAGAGGATGTCGAAGGCTGTCGGATGTTTGTTATAAACTGCATTACTTGCATAAGTATTGAGGATGGGCAGTTTTTGAAAAGTTTTAATTGGGACCGTTTACTTTCAGAAATCATTGCTGTATCCTGTTTTGTTTGATCAGTGTATTCGAGTCAAACCACTGAGCATTAACCCTCCCTAACTACCAACACAATCACACACACTTCAATGTAAAGGAAAAAGGAAATAAAAAAGCAGTCGTTCTCTTTTGAAAGTGGAAAGGGTGATAACATGGGTGCCAATCTCGGTAACAAAAGAGATGGGAGTCAGGGATGTAGGGAGAGTGTCACGAGAAGAGGAGGTTCAGAAGAGGGGTGGATGAAATTAGCTTTCTTGTCTAATCCTTCAGGTTCCTCGCGCAAAGCACTCGCATTCGCTTTTTTATTCTCCTTCAACTTAATTGGCTGGAAAGTGCTTGACATGCAAAGTTAGTGACATTAAGAGGAACATGTTGCAGTAAGCCTGAGCACCACTGACAGCTAAATTGTATCCGGGGAAATTATGAAGCCTTCAACATGGTTAATTCTTTTTTTGGGGGGCTTAGTTAGGCGAGGATGGAGAAGGGGGGTTGGGTTTTAAGGGAGGGGGTGGGGTAATTGCCGTTGTGGGCGACTCATCTCATATTGATGGGAATTGTGAAGAAGTCTTCTGGTTTTATGCCGGCTATGCTTTGGGGGGCTGGGAAGCATAACATCTGTGTCACATCATATTCAAGTGGCATTGTAAATAAATGTAGTTCAAGGAATTTCTGCTTCCATCAGGCCTTGTTGGTAAACAGAACCATTTAGAAGTTCTGTTGAGTTTAGACATTTTGAATTGCAATTATATATTTATATATATATATATATATATATATATATATGTGTGTGTGTGTGTGTATATACAGTAATAAAGTACTTAAATCATTAACAATGAACTATTAGTTTATAGTTAATTCATAGTTAATATATTGTAGTCTCTGCATTAATATATTGTAGCCTCTACTTTGTTAATAGTGAGGTCTTCATTCATTGTCACTGTAGTTAACACAATTATTATTGTTTAATTAGCTCGTAGTAAAGGATGTTTTAATTGGTTATTAGGAGTAAATAGTTCTCACTTTAGATTAGGGTCACGGAAAATGGGAAAATGTTAAGTGCTATAAACCAACCTTTCTTAGACATTAATTGCTTTCATATTCAGTGTTCCTTAAAATGTTTACAAATACATTAAGCACACACATATACCTGTTGGCATATGCTGTTTATGGGAACGCTCCATAGGCGTAATGGTTTTTATACTGTACAAACTGTATATTCCTTCCCCTTACACTAAATCTACCCCTAAAACCTACCCATCATATATATATATATTCGTGCTGTCAATCGATTAAAAAATTAACTCGATCAATCACTAATTTTTTCTGATTAATCGCGATTAAACGCAATTAAAAACACTTAAGTTTTTAGACATTTTTAATATATTTTATAATGTAATAATTTCACAGTTAATCTCCAAATTAAAACAACATAAACAACATGAAGACAGTATATTTTAAATACTTGTTTAATGGCATCTTTTTATGAATGAAGGCCAGTATCACTGATACTAATAGCCTACAGCTACTGATGTCTCGATGAAATTGATTTTTTTTCCCCAATTTTAAACATGAATTACAGCCATTCAACATTACAGTGTAATTGAAAGCTATTTCATTTTTTACATTTATTAGGCTTCAAAAATATAACTTTTAATTTAAGTGAACTTGGGGCAATCCTCACATAAACCCATAATAAATGTCATATTTACCTGTGCCTTTCCTACCTGTCTAACAGATAGGAAAAATACAGAAATTGAATAAAGTTACCAAACCGTCTGCACTGTATAATTTATAGCCTAAATTAAATATAGATTAATCATTATCAAAGCTACAAAAGTTCTTTAATCAAGAGCAGTGAGTAATTTTCTCTGTTACCTTTGTTCTTTCATTATCTTCAATGACAGACGGCATTAGTGGTTGCTGTCCCTTTAAGAGCTGCCGCTGCTGCACATGACGCGGATCTCACACGCGTCCCACTTTCTCACAGCTCTTTACTTTCGTAAATAAAGAGACTTTATTTAACTCATTCAAGGCTGCTCTTATGAGGATACTCGACAAAACAGATATTTTTGGCATTATTGTGCGTGTTATTGTTCGTTCAAGCGTGACAGAACTTGATTCTGGCGCGCCGTCCATGCGCACAGTGGCGCGCGTCTTTCTGTTTGTCGTGTGTGTGTGTGACAGGACATTCACAGACAATGCGTTCTCTTTTTCTCTTTTGGCATGTTTAAATGGTTTAAAAGCTTTTGCCTGAATAAGAGCATGATCATATATTGTAATGGTAGCCAAAGGATGACAGAAAAAAATGGATGCTGCGTTAATTGCGTTAATATTTTGAATGCGTTAAACTGGAAATTTTTTTTCGCATGCGTTAACGTTGACAGCAATTTTATTTATATATATATATATATATATACATACACACACACACACACACACACACACACACACACACATATATATATATATATATATATATATATATATATAAATGTGTGTATATATATATATATATATATATATATATATATATATATATATATATATATATATATATACACATACATACACACACACACACACACACACACATATATATATATATATATATATATATATATATATATATAGTCTGTATATATATATAAGAAACACTCTATACTGATTTACTGGTTTAAAATGAAAAATTTACTGGCTTAATACTGAATACTGGTTTAAAGCACTTAATTAATGACATTTTCCATGACCTAATCTAAAGTCAGAACTATTTACAGTTAATAAGTTGTTAAAGTGGTCAGTTATGTTTAATGACTACAAAACTGTATTGTATAATCAACTTTTTTTTTTTTTTTTTCACATTTTGAAGTAATTCAACTAATTATTATTTATTTGATAAGCAGACATGTAATACACAGGATAATGTACAGTCAGCTAGTCAAAATGGAAAAATAAACCAGCTTCGTGTCTGTTTTTGTCATAATGACGATGTGACTTTATATTATCCCTGTTTACACCATGGTTTGTCTGAATAATACTCTTTTTTTTTTTTTTTTTTCTAATTGGCTAGAAGGTGCACCGTTCTATATTAATGCGCTGCTTTCATTGACGCGTGCACACACATCACTTGCACACAGAGATGGGAGATCATGCTGCCCACACAGAAACTTTTAGGAGCACAGATACTTATCAGTGCTGACCCGTGACTTTTAATAAAATAGCTTTGCTACTGAATCGCTACATTAATGTCTTGGCAACGAGGGGTTAATATCGCTGTTTTTGAAGTAATTCAACTCGTAGCTTAGAGAGAGATGCTGAACAGATGCAGGTAATTCACACACATCTCTCATTTCTCTCTCTCTCTAAATGCTATAATTAATGTACTCAAATATATGTAATCTTACTGCACTACTTCATCTGTGTCTGATTTAAAGCAGGCAGAATGCTAGATCTAATGAGCCATAACTGACAAAAAAACCCCCCACAATTTTTACCCTTCTGATCAAATATTGCACTGCAAACATAAATAACAGCTTCAAGTTGTCAATGCTTGCAAATGAAAATTGCATAAGCGAGATAAACCTCCACTTCATGCATTAAAATCGTTTATTGCACAGCTAGCCATGGATTATACCTTACATATGCAGTGTCCTCAAAAGCAACACTTTATGAAAGTCTTTTTATTATATAACAAAATATCAAGTAGTATGTATAATGAAGGAAAGCAGAAACATGCTTTTAAAGCATGTTTTCCAAAATATAACACAGTAGATATATGATCAGTTTTGAAAACTGCACTCTAGCTTTACTTGTTTACAGATGTGTTTATCTAATTAAAAAAATCATAAATTTTTAACTGTTACTTTTTGGGGCTCATATTTATTTTGCATTGAATGAGAAATGCCTAACAGGCTTGTGATTCACAATCAGTAATTTGCGACAAAAATTGCAAAACAAATTTAAAATTTTGAATTGCAGCATTGACTGTGGGATAGCTCTGTTTCTCACAAATGAAACACTGTCCAAATCCTCTCTCTCTCTCACTCTCTCACTCAAGTGCATTGCGCAATCATCCAGCGTGTGTTCGAATTGGCTCTTGACTCCCGCTTGATGAATAATATTGTCGCTCTTCATTCCAATTAAGTGCGATTGCCTAAGAGCTGGCGTCACGTTCCGGCTCAATCACTGCCCTGTTTTTTGTCCATCTCCCTCATGCACCCCCTCTCCTGCTTCCATTCAACCCACCTTCCAAGGTCATCTCTCTCTAAAGCACATATTCCTTCCCTGACTGTATAATCTCCGGGGTTGAAAACACTACTGAAATTACACCTGTTAAAACCCCACCGGTTCACTTTCCCTCCACACCCGCCCCTCCTGCCGGTGCCCTCTCTGCTTTGACCTCTGTGTGATTGGCGTGGTAATTACCCAATCACTCGATGGCTGCCACAGCAGTCACAATAGAGTGATTGGAGTGGTGTTTTTCTCGTCTGTTCCTTTGCTTTATTCCTCTGTCAGGCCTCTGTCAGCCCCGGCACTGAGCTCTTTGTTAGAAAGGGGTAGCGATTGGGAGGAAGAGAGGGAAGAAGATGTGAGATAGGGGAGAGAGCAGATCTAATTTTGTTGCCATATTCTGCCAAGCGGCCCGGTTGGGGGTGAGGGCAGTAGGGGCTGTAGAGGAAGGTGGGAACCATAGGAAGTTGCAAGAAGTTAAAGACCTTTGTTGCACATGTCCATGAAATATTTATTTAAAAATATATGTTTATTTAATATGTGTAATATGTGTGTGTGTGTGTGTGTGTATATATATATATATATAATGGCACATGCTTAGTGCTGTTTTGGTGTAATATGTCATGTTCTTCTGCAGTGGGAACTTTGCGGGTGCATTCGATGCCGTCGTGGAGTGTCATAAACAATACAACCAAATGCCCAAAATCCATGACCTCATCTGCAGCCTGGTGGAAAAAGGAGATGCCGTGCTATTACAGAAAGGTGTGTAACACCC
Organism: Mylopharyngodon piceus; assembly: GCA_039654765.1. Lineage (NCBI taxonomy): Eukaryota > Metazoa > Chordata > Actinopteri > Cypriniformes > Xenocyprididae > Mylopharyngodon > Mylopharyngodon piceus. The sequence continues at coordinate 11,063,057 of CM077450.1, forward strand.
ACTTACACGTACAGCCCATTTATTTCTCTGTGACTTGTTAGTCACAAGTAGTTTGTCTGTGTGTGTCTGTCTGCTGTCTGTTCAGATGGTCATATGTAGAAAGTGTGTGTTCTGTGTTTTCAAGAGTGCCACCCACTAAAGGGCAGGTTGGACAACCTAGATGATGGTGGTTTCAATAGTCTCTGTCTTTGTCAGGGTTAGTGGAGGGGTTAAGTGCTTTGTGTGTTGGGGGTGAGTGGATTTGAAGTGTTAAGGTAGTGAGACCTCTACGGTGGAGGGCCACTTTACGGCCCCGATGACCCAGCACTCTGCATGTGCCATGGCAAACTCATTCATAGACGTAAACGTACATATACCTGCATGAGTTCACCCTCTTTGTGTTGCTGTGGCTTCTCTGGACTATTCTGAAGTGGCAAGCAATGAGTCCAGATCTGTATGTCATTGAGTGCCAATAGAGAGCAATTTTCACAAGGTAACTGTTAAATCTGACTGCATTCAAGCAATACTGTCAATAGAGAGATGTAGGAATAGTATCTGTAAGAATTGGTAGTTATTTATAGAATATTTTACAAAGCTGCACTACCAAATAATAAATCTAAAAAAATAACATTGCCAAAATTTTAACAACTAAATCTACAGTACCAGTGTTTTTGGACATAACTGTGTCTGCACATGTGCAGGAATCAGAAAACCAAGACTAGATACACAAACATACTCAGCACTTTACTTGTAATTCACATATACTGAATGTAGGAAGCTTCTATTTTTCGCATACTCTTACACCTGACTGATGAAGTGTGATTAAATGAAATGTTTGACTGCTGAAAGCACTCTTTTGAAGACATTTACTATGCTTAAGGTTGATAGATTAGCTTTAATAAGAGTACTCAAATGTGATCGTTTCTTCACCTTCCCATCTTTCTGTTTCGTTTAACAGTCATGGAGTTTTTGAGTCAGGAGCGGGGTGAGATGATGATGCTCTACGACCTTTACTTTGCGTTCCTGCAAACGGGCCGCTACAAGGAGGCACGCAAAATCATCGAGGTGGGACTACTGTTATTGTGTTCAAACCACACAGCTATTAACAGCTTTAATTACTGCCACACTGATATTTCCACTTTTAAATTAGATTGGCTTCAAAGCCATACTAATGCCATTCATGCAAGACAATAGGTACAATGTTTTTTCAGAGGATGAGAGTTTGTGTGACTGCAGGAGAAAATGACGACTACAAAGACCACTCTTTTTGGAAACGGCTTACTGGGATGTATTGTGATATTGTTTTTGTCGCTATATTGAATCAATGCACTCATGCCAATTGCTTTTATTATTATTAATTGTCATTACAAGGCTTTGGTATGATAAAACCATTCTCATTTGAAAGCAGAAAATGATAAGAAAAGTTGACAGCAAAGTAAGATGAGCAAAACTGAGATGTCTCTTACATAATAATTTAATATTTATTTCTCAATTTTTATGAATTGTAAATTTATCATTTTATATTTAATTTATAATTTTACATTTCTGTTTTTAAATGTATATTTTTACATTTATTATTTAATTTTATTAATTTATTTTTAAATATATAATGTATATTATTTTTTTCGTATTCACACATCTCTTCACCCATTTTTTCAGGAAATATGTTTTATTTTCTGACAAATTTTGCAATAATAGCAGGAAAATGATGGAATACATTGCAATTATTTCGTAATTTTCAACAAATTCTTCCAATCAAAACATAGTCTATGCCCAACACCTGGATAATTTTATCTAGCTGAACCTTTAAAAAGGTTTAATTTTGAAAGGCAAAATTTGTGTACATGTGGGGGAGAAAAAGTAAGCTATAGCGCTCACACTGTCCCGGTCTTTATTGAATGAGAAGAGCATTGGCTCAAAGTACAACTGGCAGCAAAACTTCTCATCTTGTCTCAGTACTGTGAAGTTTTCAGCATGTGTAGATGCCTTTAATTGTCTGGAGAGACTGTGCATCTCTGTTCTCACGTCAGGCATTTCAGCGAGCGCTCTGTCCGGGACGTAACTGATTTTGAGACGCTTGACGTGTTTTGAGCGCTTCGTCCAGGATGGGTCTTCGGGGATATCTTTAGGCTGTGTTCTGTCTTGTTCTTTCAGAAGACAGTGTCTCAGGAGTCTACACTTCCACTGCGAAACAGCTCTGACAAAGCCATTTAGATGTTCAATTAGCCAACCGCTCTAATACGACGCCACTCAACTCCCTCAGTGCTGCCATGTGGGAGTGCGGCGGAATGTCAGGACTAGTCAAGCCACTTCCTGCTGGTTTATCATGCATACTCTTTGTATGAGGTTGTTTTACCTTTCCGTGTCGTTTTATTTTTCCAAACTTGTGCAGCATTCTCTTTATCCTCGTCTCTCTGCGTCTGTCATCCACAAACCCTTATCTGTGCTAATTCTGTTGTATCATTGTCTGTATGGAAGAAAAATAAGCCTGAGCTTTGGATATTACGGATCCATCAGTCAGGGGCTTTTAACTAAGAAAATATCCCTTCTCCAGACAATGCTTCCGCAAATCTAAAGCATGCCATTTGGCTCCATTTTCTCATATATACACCAGATCATAACAGTTGCTCTGGGACATTACTTTAGCCGATAAGCTATCGATGGTCACCTCAGGATAGAGCAGTCTCAAGCAGATTTGACTTTCATTGTTTTGAGAGGTTAATTTAGGATACAAGTTAAAATCCCTCTTGAAGCATTTGCTTTTTTTTTTTTTTTTTTTTACAGAAACATGCTAATCCAATACCGCTCTTATATCATCTTAGGCTGATGTCAAATGAGTTTAAAACCATTCATGTTGCGTGACTCATACAAAGCACAGTTTAGATAGCCCTTGTCCCTTTTTTTGAACCAATACACACAAAAATGCTTGAATATTTAAAGAAAAGTCAATTTGCACGCACTGAAATGTTTTTTCATGTTCTTAGCTGGACTGATTTGTAGTATTGACAGACCGATTGATTGTCTAGGTGAAATATTAGCTGGTATTGTTTTTTATTTTAGTATTATTTAAATACTATTATATTATATATTAGAATTTTGAATTAGCTTTTATTTTTATATTTTCCATTTTCTTTTTCATATTAGTTTTAGTAGTTTTATGTGCTTTGCCTTTGGACTTGTATTTGTTTTTGTTTGTCTTTTTAATTTTTTTTATAGTTTTAATTTATTTTAATTTCCATTTTGGTTTGTTATTTTAGTACTTTGACTTTTTTTCAGTTTCTAATTTTTAAGTTATAATATTTTTTTCAGCTTTATTTCATTTACTGAAACTTTTTTTTAAATGGTTTTAGTTAACAACACTATAACAACCATACAATAACCGCACTGGCATTTTGTCATATTGACATCTAGAACCATCTTTTCCATGCATATCCAAATTTTTGTCTAAGCAGCTGTGACAAGATGTAAAATCTGATTGGTCCAAATGCCAGCTTCATATAAATATTAAACAAAGTTTGTTCTGATTGGCTGCTATTGTACCACATCATGCGGTATTTTACTAGAAAATGATTAGGCACTGTTGGAAATGTATTAATTTTTAGCTAATTTGTGGTTGTGCTCAATATAAACTCTTCATTTTGTCCTTTTGGAAAGTTTTGATTTTATTTTTAAATAAATTGAGTAAATATTGTAAATCATTTAAACAATAGGGTCCTAGTGTTGAATAGACCTCTATATATTTGCCATCAGTCATTGAAAACAAAGCCCTCAGTGATATCTTTCTACACCTGGTAGCTACAATAGTTTTATACCTCTGAAGTTCCTCCACTATAAACTCTCTAAAAGTTAGTGTTTAATGGTGGCTCGTTGAGCATCCTTGTGCTTGACGGGTCAAAAGCCCCTCTCATTCTGTGGAGCGTTTTCCACATGGCCTCTCTTCCATCCAGAGCTGGATAATTAAAAACACTGATATCTAAGTAGCATTAGCAGACACAGAGCTCTACTCCACTCTCTAATAGAAACTTTAAGTGCAGTGATGGAGTGCTGGTCAGGAGATTGTGCTGTCTATAATTGTCAGATTTTTAATAATGGTGGTAATTAAGCGAAATGCTGGTTAAGGTTTTGGTGTAATTAAAATGGTTGTCACATTGTGTGTGAGTGTTTCTGAGTGTGTGACCTGTGTTTGAGAGAATGATGACATCTTCAGCATGATAATAGGTGTTTTTGCTCAAAGGTCTGAATAAAAGGGAAGTTTTTGTTTACTGTAACTTTGTGAAGGCTATAAATATGATACACTTTGGTGCCCCTTAACCTTTTTTTTTTTTTTTTTTTTTTTTTTGGCAAAAAATTGTGTACTTCTGACTACAGGATATAGAAAATAATCAGTCTTACTGAGCTAGAAATGACAGAAAATTGTTTAAGATGCAGATTATTAGCTTGCTATATTTGCTAATAATTTTTATATCAACTGAATATGGCTAAAATCTTGATTTTTCGTTTTTTCAAATTTTATAGTTTCATATTTTAGTGTCCATGTGCCTGTGTTGTGTAAAGAATATATTTCACTGCTGTACCTCATCTGTCACTGTATGTCTTTACATGTCACTGAGTTTATATTGCTGCAGACTCCAGATTTTCTTAATCATCTGACCTAGATGTCCTTTTGGGTATTGGCTGTGCAGTGAGAGAGAGAAAGTGTGTGTGTGTTTGGGTCAAATTGATGTGAGTGTGTGTTGATTTTGCTCTCCTATATAGGAAGATTGGAGGGGTGGGGGTGCTCATCATCCTGGATTTACTTAAGGGAAGATTTGCCCCACGGGGCTTTATGCATCAGGCCCAGGGGCCGCTCCTGCAAAGAAAAAAAAAGACTATGACTGTGTAGCGGTTTAATTTTGGTCTTATTTGCTAAGCAGATTAGGCTTGAGGAAGGCTGGAGAGATTTTGAACTTAGCCTGGAGGCTGATTTGTAGGAGAGTAATTCCGTTTGGATGCTGCTGGTACAATATCCTCCAAGAGGAGAGACAATGCGAATTTAGACATCTGACTCTTTGTGTGTGTGTGTGTCTGTCTCTGTGTCTGTGTCTGTGTGTGTGTGAGTGTGTTTGTGAGCTGTGATTGTTTAATTTGAGATCTCATACATTTTCTTTACCATGTGCAGACTCCTGGTCTTAGGGCACGAGCGACCCGTCTGCAGTGGTTTGCAGAAAAATGTATCACAGCCCAACAGGTCAGTGTTTCCCTGCCGTTCTCTCTGAGAAACTGATTTGCTATAGATCAATAGAGTGTGTATCACTGTTTGAATCTTTCTTTCCTCAGATGGAGCCCCTTGAGAACATGGTGGACATGACGGTCAAGCTGTTTGAGTGTGACAGAGATGACATGTACCACTATTTGCTCCGCCTCTGCAGTAAGTATTGTGTGTTGGACCTGAGATTCTAAACAGTGGATATGAGTTACTTACGACACTGTTTTCTTTTTTCTTGTCAGAGGAGACCAATGACTGGCGTAAGGCTGAGGTGACCTGGATGAAAATGCAAGAGGAGAATTTGGCTCCAAGAGAGAGAACACTGCGTTTGCTTGCTGATATCCTCAAAAACAATAACCAGGAGGTGCCCTTTGAGGTGCCTGAGGTAAAAGAACACACTCAATGTCCAATGTAAAATCTGAGTCCTGAAACAAAAGCAGTTAAAAAAACAGTCCCCTACAGTGTTTGGACCTTTTTCTTTGGTCAGATACATTCAGCTCTTATTATCCTGTTTCCCTGATAATTACTGTAGGGTGTGGAAACCTTGAATTAATTAAACTTGAATTATTATCCAAAATTAAAGGAAGCATTATGGTGTATTGATA
>CM077450.1:11069385-11106428 GCA_039654765.1 Mylopharyngodon piceus
ACAAAAGAAACACAGGATTCATTAAGAAAATATAAACTCAAATTGAACGAATTAATCAATAAGCATACACAATTCCTAATTCATAGGCTATGACAAGAAGACTTCCATCATAGTAACAAATCTGGTAAATATTTGGCAAATCAAATCAAACAAAATAAGGAAAAAGATACAATACCAGTGATTATGGACACAGCAGGGAAATCCACCAACTCACCAGAAGAAATAAATCAAATCTTTCAAAATTTTTACAGTAAATTATATTCCTCCGAAAAAGACCAAAAAGATCAGAAAGACATTGACTCATTTCTTAACAATATCAACCTACCTCAACTCAGTAAACATCAAATAAATACTCTTGAATCTCCCTTAACAGAACATGAACTTTTTAATGCCCTCAAACTCATGCCAAACAATAAAGCACCAGGCCCCAATGGATTCCCTGCTGAGTTCTACAAACACTTTTGGTCCATTTTATCACCACTCTTCATCCGTATGATTAATGAATCAAAACAAAAATCAAAACTCCCAGATAATATGAACACAGCCACAATTTCACTCCTTCTTAAACCAAATAAAGACCCAACATTACCGTCGAGTTTTAATGTCCAACGTAGACATTAAAATCATCGCCAAAGCACTAGCGCATAGAATAGAAAAAGTAACACCATCTATAATCCATCCAGATCAAACCGGTTTCATCAAAGGTAGACTTTCATCCAACAACACACGCAGACTTTTTAACTTAATGCATTACTCATCAACTCAAAAAACCAAAACCATCATAGTTACTCTCAATGCAGAAAAAGCTTTTGATAGGGTCAACTGGAAATTCCTGTTTTCCACATTAGAGAGGTTTGGTTTTGGGGAGTCATTCATTAATTGGATCAAAATTCTGTATACATCACCTTCAGCCACTGTCATCACCAATGGACTAACTTCACATATCTTCACACTGCAATGGGGGACTAGACAAGGATGTCCACTCTCCCCTTCATTATTCAGCATTTTCATTGAGCCGTTAGCAGCAGCCATCTGTCAAAACAGCTACATTAAAGGAATTCAAACACTAAAGATAAACCACAAAATTAGTCTTTACGCTGTTGATATATTACTATATTTACAAGACCCCCCCCATCATCATTACAAGAAACGATTAAACTCATTGATTCATTCTCAAATATCTCTGAATACTTGATCAACTGGAGTAAATCTGCCATACTCTCATTACATTCCAACAGCTTGGATGTGACATCCCAGACACCACCTATTCCTTTGTGCACCAACTACATCACACACTTAGGCATCAATGTTTCCTCCAGGCTGTCAGAGCTGTTTGGACTCAACTTTACTCCATTACTTAAAACAATAAATGATGACCTTCATCGCTGGATGAACTTACCACTATCCATTATGGGCAGAATATCAGTAATTAAAATGATTATACTCCCTAAATTAAACTATTTAATTAAAATTACTCCAGCACTACCCACCCTCACCTGGTTTAAATCGCTAGATTCAATTGTCACTAAATTCTACTGGAAAAATAAGACCCCAAGAATTAAATTGACTACACTACAGAAACCAAAAACACAAGGAGGACTGGAAGCACCACATTTCTACCACTACTTTTTGGCCAATCAGCTCCAAAATATATACAAATGGATTCATCCTAACCCATCAGAAAACACATGGCTAGATGTTGAACAGTCAATTTGTAAGGACATTAAAATTTCAGAATTACCTTTCTATAATCAGACAATCAAAAAGCATCACTGTTTTAAAACACCGACAATAGCAGCAGCTCTGTCAGCCTGGTGGAAATTTCATCAAATCACAAACACCCCTCTTGCACCATCTAAATACACCCCGATCTGGAATAACCCAGATTTTATAGTTAACAAGAAGCCACTCAACTTACGCACATGGGCAGATAAGGGCATTACACGACTTCAACACATCCTCCTAAATAACAACCTGGTACCATTTTCCCACTTGGTCCAGAAATACAGCATTGGGAGTAATTGTTTTTTGGAATACTTACAAATCAAATCATCTATTCAATCAAAAATCGACACTCAGACAATCTAGACCTTTCCCCTCCAATCTCAGAGCTAATTAATATAACCTCCCCAAAAAAATTACTCTCCAAAATATATAAAATAATATCCAAATCAGACAACACATTAAGCCTACCCAATGCTAAATGGGAATCAGACTTATCCATTGCTCCCAATGCCGCTTTCTGGACACAAATCTGCAAAAATATCTACTTCATGACAAAAAACGCCAACTTACAACTTATACAGTATAAAGTACTTCATAGATTTCACCTAACTGGATGGAAATTATTTAAAATGGGTTTTACTTCAGAAACATGTTCACATTGCACACAAAACACTCTAGACACCTATTTACACGCTATTTGGCATTGCACCTCAGTTAAAAAATTCTGGGAAAACGTTACTGGCTCACTATCCAGCCTTATGGGATGTCACATCCCGCCATCTCCCTCCCTCTGTATATTAGGTGACATATCTATAATCAATTTAAACAGTACAAACAGTCAATTACTAGTGGCTCTAACTATCGCCAAGAAAACTATCCTCATGAACTGGAAATCAAGGAACACCATACACATTACAACTTGGAAAAATTTACTAATAGAGTACATCTCCATGGAAAACTTGTCTACTTCCACTCAAAATAATACATCAGAATTACATCCTTCTTGGTCATCTCTCATTAATTTCCAACAGTCATGAATCCACTGACCTTCTTTGTCTGAAGCCATCCTCAATGATACACAATCAATATTCACACATGATTGGGGGGAGGGGGGTCAGGAAGAGGTAGCAACACCGACTAATATAAATAAAATACTTAAGATTATATTTAAATCTCTCTCTCTCTTTCTCTCCCTCTCTCTCTCTCTCTCTCTCTCTCTCTCTCTCCCTCTCTCTATCTCTCTCTCTCTCTCCCTCTCTCTCTCTCTCTCTCACTCTCACTCTTTCTCTTTTTCGCTGCTTCTGGACCCTGGTTGGCCGTGGCATACCAGTCCCTGCCATGTGCGGTTCTGATTAGTTGTGGGTGGGTGTGATGTGGGGCCAGGGGCCTTGGGCTTTCGCCCTCCAGCTTGTACCTTCGCCTGGGATTTCTTGTCTCCAGCTGGTTCAGCACAACATGTCTCGCTGTTTTAATGCTTCACATATTAGATGAGTTGCATACACATTCATTTGGAGCTTAAAACAAGTTTAAAGCAAGCAAAAAACCAAACAAACAAACAAAAAAAAACCACACACACACACACACACACATAGGGTAAGTGTGGCGTGGGCGTGGCGGCCCGGGCTTTGCACTGGGCTGGTTCCACGCTGCACGCCATGCTTTTTTAATGCATTATACACTAGTTGACATACACACGCCTAACATGAGTATAACAATGAATGCAGCCATATTTGGAAAGAAAACAAAAAAAAACAAACAAACAAAAAAATGCAAAGATGGGGTAAGCGTGGTATGTGTGTGGCGGCCGGAGATGGGTGTGGATTGCAGCCTTTTAATACCTTATCATTAATAACTGTATCAATATTACCATTATTAATATTATCATTATTATTATTATTATTATTATCATTGCTATTACAACTACTACTATTATTATTATTAATAGCTGTATCAATATTACAATTATTAATATTATTATTATTATTATTATTATTATTATTATTATTATTATTATTGCTATTACTATTGCTATTGTCACCCTCCTCATCCTCCATTCTCCAGTTTTTTGTGTGATACTATTATTATCATCATCATTATTATTGTCATTAATTTTTTATTTATTTATTTTTTAAAAAAATCTGGTTACGTCTATTATTTCCACTCCCACACCCGGATAAAAAAATAAAAAAATAAATAAATAAATAGTAACCAGACCTCAAACAGTTCAACCTGTGGCCACAGTGTAGCGACCTAACACCATGGAAAACGTGAAGGTCTACCACTCTTTTCAAGCCTAAAACTTTTGGGCATTATATATTTTTTCAAAATATGTTTTGGCATTCTTCCAAGCCCCATCAACCTCAGTATGCAGGTCAGGAAGGAATGGAAAGCTCACTTGAGCTGTAGGATTATGGCCAGAGAGAAACCGATCGTCATGCCTTTTCGAATGCGCGCAGTCTCTCTTCTAACGCGCTGCCATGGCAACTGTAATCCGCTGGCAGCGCGTTCCATAATCAACAACAGCCCAGCATACGCGGGACACGGTGGCTGAGAGGATTCAGTAAACTAACTCTCTCTACCCTCCTTGGCTGGAAGTGCACTCGCCGCTGGACCTGAGGATGCAGATGACAACGCATCCTCTCCCAGCAGCTCACTCTCGCGAGCCACCGAATCGCGTGAGTGGTCACACCCCTCTCAAACCGTTCAGCGAGCCTCATCTGAGAGCCCCGTGATCTGAGTCTCTGCTCTGCCTCAGCGCGAGCGGGACCCGAACTACCAGGTCCAGATGCTGAACTCTCTTCCCTCGAAAAGAGAGCCAGGCGAGAACGGAGCCTTTGGCTTGCTTAGTTGGGGACACTTGACATTTGATATTCAACAGTGTTTTGATCTGCCTGCATCGACACCATTATATCCGAACTGAACTGAGCTGGATGATGACATCACTGTTTATTACAGTGCTGATATAGATAAATTAACTAAATTAATAACTATTGATTCTTACAACGGAATGAATCAATACTGAATTTACTTAAGCTGGACAATGACACCATTTTCTTTAAGAGCTGCTGTGCAGCCAAAAATAAAGTTCTGTTCATTGTCCGTTATTAATCACGATATGTTTGATTGTTCAGTTAATGTCGAAGTTTGTTCCTGTGTGTTTTCTTTCTTTTAAGTTCTTGTAAATAAAGTTAAGCTGCTGCAATTGGATCCATTTTCCTCATCTTTGTAACCCAGACGTGACAGAATAACGGACCTAAGATGGATCTAGCAGTAGCGAAAAGAATCCTCCTTTCGCAGGGGAACCAGTCCCTAGAGAGGCACACACAGGCATTTTCAGACCTTTTTTTTTTTACAGAGAATAGCACACAAACCCCAGTGACGGCGAAACCTGAGCCCACCACAGATGCGAAGCCAGAGCCTGCCACGATCAATGCGACAGCAACCAAGACTGAGCCCAGGATCTTCCCAGAACCCGAGCCCGACGGATCGTCTGACCAGGTGTGTGAGCCGGCAACATCGCCTGTGCCCCTGGGATTACTGGTGGAGTATGAAGGGATGTTGTGGAGCCCAACCCCCTCGATAACGGCTGACAAACTGCTCATAGACTGGGAGAGTGAGTGTATAGTGCCTGTTTCTGTTCCTTGCACTGAGCCAGACCCTGTTATCTGCACTTAACCCTTAGTTTTGATGTTCCCACCCTGCCTCCCACTCCCACCTCCTACCTCCTCTGCCTGTTTTGTGTAAAACTAGTCTGAGTTCCCTGCCTTTATTTTACATCAGCTGTCACGCAGGTGTTGTGAAATAAGTAGTGGTATGCACCTTCAGGTGGGTTTGCAAACTGCCATTAAAAGGAAAAGAAGAAGCTCAACTGTGTGTGTAATGTGCGAGAACCAAATGAGGTCTGTTCTAGTGCGTCACACACGTTTGAGCTTCCGTGTTTAGCATATATGATGCACACTTTTGTAACGAATCACTTGAAAGTTTTTTCACGAATTCACACTTAAATGGAGTAAAGGTTATGCATATTTGGCGTGCTGTCTAAGGGGAGGGCTCCAAGCTCGGAATTTGGCCAGAACCCAGAGTACTCCCCTCCCTGACTGGGATAGAAATAATTGAGAGAGATGAGTAGGGTGGAAGGATGCTGGAAAATGCTCTCTCGTGGGACAGAGTGGCTGTATACCCCCCTAGCAAATTGGGTTGATTATCTGAACATACTCCTCCCGATCTGTGTTAATAAAACATAATTTATTTACTCTTTATTTTTTATCTGCCATCAGACTGAGATGTCGTTGCCATAACGCGTTGCTATGGGTTGCGTCTTGCTTCGGACTTGACTGACAGACGGTTGCCTTGTACCATGCCGTGGCACGATTGCCCACCCTCCCCACTCCCCCACTTGTCTTCACTCACATTGCACTTAATGTTCCGACCGGAGCACGCTTACGTAATTTATGATGCAACTTTTTGTTTTGAAGAAAACAGGAAGAAAAGCACTTTCACTAATAGACTGCCTAATAGATTTATAATTTCTGCCGTGCAGCGATTTTTACTTGTTTGGTCTGCACATATCAGAATATTATTACGGACACAGCTCACGTCAATGGAGGAATTTGCAGCTTTACTCACAAACTACAATTCCCGTCCATCAATAAGGTGAAAACCAGAACAATTATAAATCTAAATATACTCGATTTATTTAAATTAATTGAAAAGTGTACTATTCAAGTAGTAATAGAAGATGTTTGCTGTCATAATGATGACAGCAGTGCACACAAAAGTAGTAGCTATTCCGTGCTCCGGCGCGGTTAGTGCTCACGATACATGCGTGCCGCACCCGAGCCCAACTAAACGTGCTCTGGCCCACCTCTTCCAAGCGGGCCAGGAATGGTTAAATGAACTAGTCAAACAAACCAGACTCTGGGGGTCAAATGTGCTCAGGCATGGTTCAGATTGCCTAGTGTGAGTACACCCTTAGTGACAGATGCCCCTCAAGTGTTTACATTGCCCTGTATACATTGGATTGATTTTTATTAAAGGGGTCGTGAACTGCGTTGTTTTATTGTTTTATAATGTTTCCTTTGGTGCACTTATAATGTTAGTATGCTTTTTAGATAAAAAATTGTCATAATTGAGAAAAAAGAGAAATTTTTCCTACCCTGATTTTAGCCCTCTTATTTTAGCCCTCTTATTTTAAAAACTCTGTTTTAAGGGGTGTGTCTGCTGTGAGACTTCAGTGTAAACGCCCACTGCTGTGATTGGCTAATATTTGAAATAGCTAAGTATTACTCTCTCGAAAACTTTTAGCATGTTTTTACTATTACAGCTCTCAAGGTTAATTAATCGTGAAAAGTGCTGCATTACATTTAGATCTATAGCTTTCACACAGCACAGGGAGGCTTTATTTGAAACTGAACTAAATTTACAAAAAAAGACAAGTAAACAATCAGTAATAAAATAAGAAAAAATAAACATTGCAAACGATAGCACAAATAAACAGATTAGAATAAAGAGACAAATTAAATAAACATGGCTTTAAAGGGTTAGTTCACCTAAAAATGAAATTTCTGTCATTAATTACTCACCCTCATGTCGTTCCAAACCTGTAAGACCTTCGTTCAGCTTTGAAACACAAATTAAGATATTTTTGATGAAATTCGAGAGCTTATTTTTATCCTTCATAGAAAGCAACGAAATGACCACATTCAAGTTCCAGAGAAGTAGTAAAGACATGGTTAAAAAAACCTCTCAGATTTCATCAAAAATATCTTAAGTTGTGTTTCGAAGATGAACGAAGGTCTTACGGGTGTGGAATGACATGAGGGAGAGTAATTAATGACAGAATTTTTATTTTTGGGTGAACTAACCCTCCTTCTTCTAAGGTAAAGTATTCCAGGATTATTCCTCACCGCATACCAAGTTGAAGTAAAGTATATTTTACCAAGTTGATGTGGGCGTTGACACTGTTTGCATGGATCGCCTCAAAACATTAGCGTTTGAATAGAGCACGCTGTCAGTAGGCGTGTTCACATTAGCGGATAATGAGCTGATACGAGAATGACTGACATCTCTCACTTTTCATACAGATTACATAAAAAGATAATATTTGTTTTTGTTTTGAATTAGATCATTTAAAGGTAGACACTTAAATGTTTATAAAGATATGTTGCTTATGTTGGTGTGACAAGTATTCTCTGAGTTTTATTTTAGAGACATGCTCGAGAAAAAAGTTAAAGGCAGAATGCACACCCTGTTTGTTTTCTTTAATTTACAAAAGCACAATGTTTTGTTTTGATTGTAAATGGACACATACAAAAGTAGACCTTTTACCGTTTAAAATTATTTATTGCTTGTATGACAATAAATGACAGAGTATTTTAAGTATATTTTGCTGCTATGTGAAGAAAATCCAGCAAAACGCGCATTTGTCAACCCCAGAGGGTTAACATTATTCTGTGTTTAGTACACCAATAATACAGAACACAGTCAAACTGAAAGCTTTGTTAGTCAAGGTCAGAGTTTGAGGACTGAAAATTGGGATGCTTAAAGCAGTAAGCTAAACTAAAGAACCTGTCAAGCATTAATAGGCATCACACTTCAAAAACAGATCCTTAATGCATCAACGACAAACTCCTTCAGATGTAAGAAAGCTATAAATCATAACCTTAAATTCCCTCATGGGCAGAACTACGTCTTTATCTCTGTCCATTATGTAAAGTCAACCTGTATCTCATAAGCCTTTGTCTGTGATCAGTGATTGTTATATTCCAAAGGGGACAGGCTAACCTTAAAGAGCTGAATTTAACAAACCTAATTATCATTCTTTAATTAGTACCAGGGGTAAAACCTAAGTAAGACACCTGCAGACTCAATTTATATCCTGACAAGTGAACAAGTGTTAATGTGCTGTATTTCATGCCAGTACCCCATAGTGTATTGAAGTAACTGCTTATCACATAACAATAGAACAGCTTTAAAGGGTTAGTTCACCCAAAAATGAAATTTTTGTCATTAATTACTCACCCTCATGTCATTCCAAACCCGTAAGACCTTCGTTCATCTTCGGAACACAAATTAAGAATTTTTTTTTTTTTTTAATCCCCATAGAAAGCAACGTAAGTACCACATTCAAGGTCCAGAAAAGTACTAAAGACATCATTAAAATAGACAATGTGACTACAGTGGTTCAACCTTAATATTATGAAGTGACGAGAATGTGCGCAAAAACAAAACAAAAATACCTATTTTATTCAACAATTTCTCGACAGTGCAGGCTTCTGCGTTCTACGTCAGAACGCCGACTCGTATTGGCCGGCTCGTATGCATCCAATCCGTCGTATGCGTCATGGTGCTCACCTGTACAGCGTCAACCAATACTGAGTCAGCATTCTAACGTAAAACACGGAAGCCTGCACTGTCATTATTTTTTTGTTTTTGCACACAAAAAGTATTCTCGTCACTTCATAACATTAAGGTTGAACCACTGTAGTCACGTTGACTATTTTAAGGCTGTCTTTACTACATGTCTGGACCTTGAATGTGGTACTTACGTTGCTTTCTATGGGGGGTAAAAAAAAAAAAAAAAAAAAAACTCTCGTATTTCATCAAAAATAACCTAATATGTGTTCCGAAGATGAAAGAAGGTCTTACAGGTTTGGAACGACATGAGTGTGAGTAATTAATGACAAAAATTTCATTTTTGGGTGAACTTACCCTTTAAGTAGTGATAATAATAAAGTAAAAAATGTAGTGAAATTTTGAGATTGAGCAAATAATTCCTCTATCCATGTTAGTCCAAACATGTACTTCAAACCCATCTTTCCCATACAATAAAAATACAAGGTGCTTTACGTATAAGCTCTAAGTACATAATAGAATCATCAAGTGTCAAGTCACCTTTATTTATATAGTGCTTTATACAATACAGATTGTTTCAAAGCAGCTTTACAGGGATAAACAGGATAATGATTCAATGATGCAAACGGAGTTCAATTCTGCTGTAAAGCAGCTCTAAAAAGAAAAAAGTGCCATTGTTCAGCTGAAGTCAATTCAGTGTTGATTCAGTTTGTGCAATAACTGTGTAAAGATCATCAAAAATGGAATTAGTTCAATTCAGCTATAAAGCAGCTCTGTAGAAAACAGTGATGTAATCGTCCAGCTCAGTTCAGTTCTCATCCAAGAGTCATAGTCAAATCAGTAATATTACTGAATATTATGTGTCCCTAACTAAGCAAGCCAGAGGCGACAGTGGCAAGGAATCCATTGGTAACAAAATGGAGGGGAAAAAAATTCTAGGGAGAAACTAGGCTGTTACATGTCTGATCTGTTTCCCTCCTTCATCATGTTTTTGGTTCAGTCCTTTTCCCCAGTCTGTGTATATATTCCCTGTGTTCTCCCTCAGCGTTTGTCTGTCTTCGTCTATGTATAGTGTGTGTAGTATGTAATCTTGTATTCTGAGTTTTGTTATTAAAATCCTGTTTCCTGCTCTATCTCTTCGTCGTGCTTTTGGATACACACCGTTCCGTGACAGAAAGACGGACCCTCATAACGAGTAACTATGGAATTACCGGCTGTCCAGCTTCTCTGTTTGGAACAGGAGAAGCTTTCTCTCGAGGCCCACACCCGTGTGTTCATCGACCTGGCGTGCCATACCACCTTCCCGGGCCGTTCGCTGTGTACATTCTACCTCATCAGCTTGAACGCGGAAACCAAGGCACGCCTGCCCGGTGTGGGACCTCGGAAATTTCACCGAGTATGTGGAGTGGGTGCTGGTGCACAATGATTCACCGTTTACCATCAGCCCCGCAGAGGATGATGTCACCAGCCCCACTCCAACACCGCCAGAGAATAGCCATCCACCACCTGCGAACGAACCGACAGAGATGTTGCCTGTGCCCACCGCAGACCGCGGAGATCGGCCTGCCGCGATTGACAAGCCCGAACCGAGGAAGACATTGAGGGGAGTCATCGTCCCGGAGCCCGTACCACAGCAGGGGTCTGACCAGGTGCGCGAGCCAGCAACACCGTGGATCGCCGAGGGAGTGTTAGTGGAGATTGATGGCTTGGAGGATAGCCCCGCCCACACTCCCGCCACTGTGAGTGAGTTGAGCCTGGCCTCTGGAGGATATATGGAAGAACTTAGAGACCTTTTTGAGGAGGATTTGATAGACTGGTTTGGATTGGTGATTCTCTATGCTCCTGAAACTCCAACACCCCCTGAAGCTTCTGTGTTTCCTGTATCTCCAGCGTTTCCTGAGTCTCCAGTGCCCCCTGAAGCTCCTGTGTTTCATGTATCTCCAGCGCTCCCTGTGTCTACTGAATTCCCACCCAACCTCCCTCTCCCACCTCCTCATTCAACCAGTTCCTCAGCCCCACCTCTGCCACTGTCCTTCAGCCTCTCTGCATCTTCAACGTACTGTAAGAATCTGCAAAGTGTCTTCAGGCCACCAGCTCCTCCTAGCCCAGAGGATCCCCTGTCTCTGCCTCCAGCCTCTGGGCCCATCGCTCCACCTTGGCACGTCGACACATCGGCTCTGCCTTGGCTCCTCCCTCCCTCGGCTCCAACGGAAACCATCGGCCATACGGCTTCTCCGGGCTCCCTTGTCTCTCCGACATCGTCCTGCCTGCACCTTTGGCTCCGTCTGGCTCCACCCTCCCCACAGCTCTGCCTTTGTCCTCGGTCCCACCGGCTCAGCCTCTGTCCTCTGGTTCTCCGGCTCCACCTCGGTCTCCAGTGCCATCAGTCTCGCGTGGGCTCATCGGTCTGTCAGCTCCAACAGGGTCTCCATCTTCGGTGGCTGCATCGTTGTCGGTCGTCCCCAGGGTGGCTTATACCATCAAGTCGTTGTCACCATGGCTCCTCCCGCCTTCGACGCCGCCCTGGGGCCTCGTCCTGGCTGGTCTCTGGACCACCACCTGGCTTCTCCTGTTCCTGGCTCCATATTGGCTCCTCCCACCATCTACCCCCCCATGGACTGTATTTTCTTTTTCCCTGGACCCTTTTTGATTTTCTTTTGTTCCATGCCCTCCTCCAGAACCCCCGCCCTCCCTCCTCATTTGGACTTGGTCTTAAGGCGCGAGGACGCGCCTTCCCGGGAGGGACCGAACTGTTACATGTCTGATCTGTTTCCCTCCTTCATCATGTTTTTGTTTCAGTCATGTGACCTAGTTTTCCCCAGTCTGTATAATTAGTTATCCCATTCACCTATGCCTTGTAATTATCTCATTGAGTTCCCTTTGTTTGCCGTGTATATATTCCCTGTGTTCTTCCTCAGTGTTTGTCCGTCTTCGTCTATGTGTAGCGTGTGTAGTATGTATTCTGAGTTTTGTTATTAAAATCCTGTTTCCTGCTGGCTCTCTTCACCGTGCTTTTGGATACACACCGTTCCGTGACACAGGCTCAGTCAGGGGACCAGTTTTCCTCTTGCCAAACAAACCTGGTCATGATTCCAGGCTGCATCATAAGTCAGATTGTGGATTGGTATCATTCAGAATATTTCATCCAGTTCTTTCTGCTTGAAGATTAGAATGCATCACGTCAGTGTATGGTGGGGAGGAGTCGAACCACAGATAAATGTGTTATTAACCACCCAGCCAAATTTTGAATGATTAAAAAACCGCCAAGTAGGCTAAATGAAATAAGTTATCAAAATCTTGAAAAAATAACCAGTATTCTCTGCTCTCAAGCGCTAAAACCACGCCTACTCGCGAGAAAGTTTTCATCTCTCTCAACTGAATTGTCTATCGAGTCAAACATACTGATGCATATAAACAAAAGAATCACATTAGAGGGTTGCAAAATTTAGTAGAGATACTGTGGACTACCTACTAATTATAACATAAACACAAAAGGCAATTTACACTCATTGGTGGTACGTACTGCCGACTGTGGCACCAGATGTCGGCGCCGTGAGATGGGAGGATGAAGGCCGGGACGGAAGATAGTCTGTACAGCCCCATAAATAGGAATTAATTTAGGAAACTTAAATAAGGACATCGATCTGTTTTGTATATTATCACAACCAGGTAATATGCATTTGTGTGACGAAGGCGTAGCTTGCTAGAAAAATGTAGGCTGTATAACTAACAGTAATGACAGTAACTCACAGCCGAGCCATTGATGCTAATACGCTGTAGTAAAGGTGCATTCACGTCATATCGTAATTACTGTAACTATGAGATTCTGGCTCGTAAAATGTCTTCACGTCCTCGTAGAGCTCGTAATTACAGTTTGTAAGCTGGGAGTTTTCTGAAAGCTCCCACGTGTACCACGTGGCCACTGTACCACCTGACCGCTGTAGATTCATTTAGGCGTTGATAGTGGTGCCATAGAAACGCATAATTCCCAGTCCGAGGACATGAACAGTTCCGAATACAACATCATGTGTTGTCATCTCAAGATTCCGGTAAATACGAGGTGGCATGAATGCAGCATTATTATCATGTTAGGGGCGGGGCCATGCTCGGTGGCTCCAGTGCGTCATCGATAGTTATTAGGCTTGTTCGACTTGATGCAGCCGGTAAGAAATTTTGTCCATCTTGAGACAGCGCCGACACCATGTGACTGTGACGTATGGCATCAAAGTACCACGAGAGCGATTTGAAAGCAGTCGGATGAGTCAGCCAGCGCAGCATGCTGCACGAGCTCTGATGACGACACAGCTGTTTCAGGATTGGCTGGATTCACCGCATGACAACAATCGCGTGTGTTTCGTGTTTATTCTGAAAACTTTAGTTTCACTAATGCTCACAAATCTGTATTTTTATAACAGTTAAAGCTCTTTTCATGTAGTCGCAATGTTATATTGTGTCATGTTTATCAAAATAAAACTGATAAAAAACGTATACTCCACTAGATTGGTATTTAAATAATATATGCTTATGTTGAACTTTATTCTTGTAAAAACAGAAGCTGTAAGCAGTACATAAAGTATTGAATGAAATTGAATGAAATCCAGTGCGTCATAGAGCCACCGTTTTAGCCCTGCCCAAAAAAATCCTGAACACAGAATTGGTGAAAAACTGTTTAATGGTCTAACTCCACAGTTTAGTACTACATAATACATTTGTAATGTGTTTCAGCAATACATCTGAAACATTTGTAATGTTTTTAGAAACAATTCTCAGAATTGACTTTACACGGACTTTGAAGCTGTAAGAATAAAATATCAGGTAGCCTATAGCTTACCTTCAGCCCCTCTCTCTCTCTGTGTGTCTCTCTCTCTGCTTTTTTTTTATTAGTTTTTAATGCTCGAATAATAATAACATGAAGAATATTGCCAAGGGATTACATAAATAGTCTACATGAATACCATCAATATATAGATTCTACATAATTAACATGCACGCACACACCTTACATCAATTTGGGAATAGTTACAGTTAAATATAAAAAATGGCGAGAAAGAAAAAGACAGCTGAAGGATGGCATTATGATGGGATAAAAGCCAATAGAAAGTTATACAAAAAAAAAAAAAAAAAAAAAAACCTGATGCCTTTTTGTCTGAGTCAGTTTCATTTGATGCCTTTTCGTCTGATGCCTTTTAATCTGAAGTTGTTTCATCTGATGCCTAATTGTACGAGACCTGACACCTGACGTCGTTTTTCCTGAGACCTGAAGCCTTTCAGTCTGAGGCACGATGACGGTTTGTCCAATGACTGAAGCATGACGTCTTTTCGTTGAATGACTGAGGTATGAGGATGTTCTAAAATGTACACCGTACATAAGCGTAGATGTCATTCTTTTTACAATGTAACAAGTACATTGGGTGTTATGGGAAGTATTCCCGGTTCCGGTTGACAAAATTTATGCAGCCTAATAATCCTTCAACGTATTTGAATTTGAAGTAGTTTAGACTTGAACATCATTTGAACATTGCTTCTTGTTCAACAGATTGAGATGTGATACATTTAACAAAAGTCTCTCAAGTTAATTTACTTGCTAGCTCTGTGGAACATAGAGAAAATTATGACAGGGTTACAGAGCTGACACAATTCTGTATGTCTAATTCATGACTATTTTCAAATGGAAACCCACAAAATAGGGCTACAGTGACATTTGTAAAAGCTGTCACTGCATTTTGCAACCCAAAATTTTACTAACATAGTCAGCTAACATGCACAGACTGTGTTATTATTTCAAAGTAAAATTCTGAATATACTGTATTATTTGTAACAGTAGCCTACTGTTAGAGTAGAGACCGAAAGATAAACCTACGTAGAGACATATGGAAGGGGGAGGGTTTTAGTGATACAGACATACAAGAAGAACAGATAAGTCCAAGTAGAGTGCCAGTGAAGTCTGAAACTGAAACTAAAACAATCTCAGCTGACTTGTGTTCAAGACTGCGTAGTGAGCAGTGAAAGCACGCCATTGCTTGTCCATTCACCTCCCCTCACCCCCACCCCCACCCCATTTTCAGGATCATTGCCTAGAAATAACATGTTTATGCTGTGGTGTACAGATGTGCTCTCTTCTCTCCAAACCCGCACATAGCCATAGCCTGCACTCTCAAAAGCAGGCTTTTCCCATGAGATCCCACTGTGAAGATGATCCATATTGTTGTCATTGTTGTTATCATTGCTATTGTTGTTCCAACAAGATTTCCCATAGCTAGTGCCACCCACCCTAGGCTGGGGTCTCACTTCCTGGGCAGAAAAATGGATGTCCAGACACTCAGGATAATCCATCATGCACTGAAAGCAGAGGTCACACAGGAAATGAATGCAGGTAAGACCTGTCTCCTTTATGGAGATGCTTTCTGCGCCCAATGAGAAAAAAAAAAAAAAAGAAAAAAAGGAGGGTTTCAGAATGAGTGTTGAAGTTGTTGGATCTGGAATTGGACTGGGAAGTCCCACTCTGAAATCACAGAAAGTTTTGACATTGCCACAAGGGTGTCCTGTGTCTTTCAGGGAGAGTCAGTTTGAAATGTGCCTTTGTTCTCTAGTTGAAGGACTACAGAGTAGACCTTATCCTTTTCATCTCAAACTGAATTTATTGTCCCTGGAAACACTACAGGCATGTGAAGAGAGGCAGTTTTTTTCTTTTTCTTTTTAGTTCTTTTGAACACACAAAAAAACAGCTTTTTAATATGTTCAACCTGTTTTCTTCTTTCAATGAAAGTAGATGGTGATATAAAAAAAAAGAAAAAAAAAAAAAAGAAACAAACAACAACAACAAAAAAAAGCTCAGAATCTCCTGTTACTTACATTTAATCTTTACTCACTCTTTCTGACAAAAAAAGCATTCCAAAATTATCCATAAATGTTTTTAAAACATTCGGTTAACACAAGCTCTGTCTTTTGAAAACATATGACAACTGTCTGTGATGAACAGAAATGAGATGAAGTTTAATATTGAAACTATATTCTTTGTTTCAGAAGCCTGTTGCATGAAGCTGGCGGCGACTTTTAACCGGGTATGCTGGGTGGTGCGTCATGTAAAAAATGTAGCCGATGCAGTTACGTTGAATGGGTTTATAGCTAATAAGCGAGACGCTCGCGTTCTCTCTAGACATTGTTAGTTTACTCATTTGCTTGCTCATGACAAATAGCAACACAGCGAAAAGTATTTCTAATATGTTGGACCTTTTATTGAGAGTAGTCTACATTTACCTTAGACGTGCCATCACAAGCAACCGTAAGAGCTTTTGTGATGTTTGAGTCGACGGAGGCGCAACATGCGAAAGGTGCGTTTGCAAAATATGCTGTATTTTTGTAATCCGCTAGGTGCCGCTAGTGTCACAGAAACGACATACTTCACCTTTAAATGTATCAGTTTAGGACAGATCTAATTCAGACACGACAAATAAAAAACACCATTGTGTCAATTTAAATGTATGCTAGTACTTTTTAAATTAATAATTAAAAATAAGTATAACATAATTAGTATTAGCAGCCTATTATAAATAAAAAATAAAATGTAATTATAATTAATATAAGTAGGCTATAATAAATAAAAATATCAGTATTCTTTAAAAAATAAGTTGAAATTATGCAAACTGATGACTTTAACAAATGCACAGACTATCGATTAACATCCTCTGATAGGCCTAGTTACAGCAAAGAACTTATACTTCTATACTCTTTGGTTACAGTAGGACTGTCTTAAACAATTTATAAGTTTTCATAAAAAAATCCCTATGGAGAAAATGAAATACTATGAAAATAGTTTTAGTTATGATTTTTTCCCCCATTTGGTTAAGTCTAGTTAGTTTTGTATCAAATACAATGTGATTTTCTGTGATCGAGATCTTCCAGCAGCAGCTCATTTTTCCTCTTGGGCGAGCGATCCACTCACAGCTTATCCTGCTTATGAAATTTGCCATAGGCCAGCAAACCAATGAGAACGCGCTACAATGATGACGCTCCATAACAAAAGCGTGAAGGCGCAAAAGCTGCTGTAGATCAGCTTACCCGGAAGTCTCTGTAACTGGCAGATTTAAAGAACATTACCGTCGTTTGGCAAATAAATAAATTACGGACAGTTACATACGCATTGCCAATCATGTAGGCTTTATGGTACACCTCAAATAATGGATTTAATAGTAATTTATAATGTTAATATTAAATGCAGAGTCCACGAATGGCTTGGGTATGCAGAGCATTTGCAGCTTATATGGACCGCACGCCATTATATATACACTGATATATACACTACCGTTCAAAAGTTTGGGATCGGTAAAGATTTTTAATGTTTTTAAAAGAAGTTTCGTCTGCTCACCAGGCTGCATTTATTTAACCCTTAAATGCATACCTCGGGTCTTTATCGACCTGGGATGTCATTCACTACCCTCCTCCTCATTCATTTTTGAAAGTTAGACATCAACCTTCTTAGTATTCCTCAATCAATTCATTATAAAGAATATAACAAGAAAAAAATCATAAACTTATAAAAGAATGCCTATTTTCCTATTCATTTTTTGTAAAAATTGTATAGGGTCGCTAACGACCCAAGGTGTGTATCAGTGTACGTATATTTTTTTCTGCACAGCAATAATTGAATCTTTGATGACGGAATAAGCGCAATCCACCTTTATTCCACAAGGTGGCAATGTCTGATACACATGTCTGATGAAGTGACGTTTCATTCAGACAGAAAATGAAAGAATAGGCAAAACATGAAATGGCTCAGCGATTTACTGCAGAACAAGTACTGAATGCAATCAAATATGACTGTCACTGTCACTTGATGGAGGATCTGGTGAAGCTATATGGCGACAGGTGGAGATCCATCCGAGTTAGATATAGATCTGGGTCACTAAAGACCCGAATATGTAAGAATGATTGGTGAAACATTCATGCATTTAAGGGTTAATTAAAAATACAGTAAAAACAGTAATATAGTGAAAGATTACTACAATTAAAAAAAAAAAAAAAAAAAAATGTTTTCTATTTGAATATATTTTACAAAGTAATTTATTCCTGTGATGGCAAAGCTGAATTTTTATCATCATTATTCCAGTCTTCAGTGTCACATGATCCTTCACAAATCATTCTAACATGCCGATTTGCTGCTCAAGAAACATTTCTTATTATTATCAATGTTGAAAACAGTTTTTCAGGATTCCTTGATGAATAGAAAGTTTAAAAGAACAGCATTTATCTGAAATACACAGCTTTTGTATCATTATACACTACCGTTCAAAAGTTTGGGGTCAGTAAGAATTTTTATGAAAAGAAATTAAAGAAATTAATACTTTTATTCAGCAAGGATGCATTAAATCGATCAAAGTGACAGTAAAGACATTTACAATGTTACAAAAGATTATATTTCAAATAAACACTGTTCTTTTGAACTTTCTATTCATCAAAGAATCCTGAAAAAAAATATTGTACACAAATATTTTGTACAATTGTACACAATAAATATTTCTTGAGCAGCAAATCAGCATATTAGAATGATTTCTGAAGGATCATGTGACACTGAAGACTGGAGTAATGATGCAGAAAATCCAGCTTTGCCAACACAAGAATAAATTACAGTTAAATTTTTTTTTTAAATAGAAAACAGTTATTTTAAATTATAATAATATTTCACAATATTACTGTTTTTACTGTATTTTTAATTAAATAAATGCAGCCTTGGTGAGCAGACAAAACTTCTTTTAAAAACATTAAAAATCTTACCGATCCCAAACTTTTGAACGGTAGTGTGTGTGTGTGTGTGTATATATATTTATATATACAGTCAAACCAAAATTTATTCAGACACCTTGAACATTTCATTCATTAATACAGTTTATTTACTATAGTTTAAAAAAATGGTAATAAAATATGACAACATCTCAGAATTAAACTGAGAAAAAAATAATCTTAATTATGTCAGTTAACTCTTAAGCAAAACATGATCAGGTCAAAGAGTCTGAATAATTTTTAGTTCCAAATTTTTATCAATTTTACTGGTAGCCCACTGTATGAAGAATTTTTGGGTATAATATGTCACAGTTTACTTTATTTTGCTATCCTCACTTACATAAATGAACTATAGTGTCCTGCACCCACTAGTAAAAATATATCAAAAATATCAAATTTTTGGTTTGACTGTATGATAATGAGTGATAATGAGCGTCAGCTGTGCATTGCACCGGTCTTGAATCTCTCACTGTCGTCGCTCCCCTTTTATGCTTCCGGAGCTCCTCCGTGAGAGATTCAAGACCGGTGCAACGCGCAGCTGATGCTCATTATCACTCGCGTCACCGGCCTCGCGCCGTTCTCTCACGGCTCTCGCCCGCCCTGCTCGTCACACTCCGGTATTGCAGGCAGATAATATTGCTGAAAACAGACGCGGAGGCTGCTTTGAACCCGCTTTTCATGCGAGTAACTGGGTTTGAGTGTCATGATTGTCTGGAGCTGCTGTACTGTTGGCGATTAACAACAAACTCTTGTTTGTATTTACTCTTGTGTACTGTAGGCTACGTTCATTTTTTGTGCTTCCTTGTCGTTCGTTCATCAACTGCATTTTTCGTGAAGCATTTTGTTGCACGTCAGTTGTGATAAACAGACATCCACGCTCATTGCATGTGTAACAGTGGCCAGATAGTGAGAGCTGTGCATGTAAACCACTGCGCACTGACGACTGTTACAGAATGGGGTGTTCAGTGGCATTGATAGTGCACTCGTCTCGCATGCCAGAAGCGGACGGGCCGGGGTTCGAGACCGACTCGGAGCAGGGTGGTTAGGATTGGTGTGCGAGTTTTGGAGACGGAGCAATGAAGAGAGGGGTGGATTTGTTTGGGTTGATTTCAAATATCAACAATGTCCAACAGCGTAGTTGAAAAAATGGATACCCCACCTTTAAAGAAACTTCAGAACTTTCTTGACATTGCCAAGCATACAAAAAAGCATAAAACTCATCTCTCAACATTCCTGTATTCAGCAAGTGGAGAACATGGTGATGAAGAGAAGCACAGTTTGCAAGAGGTACTGTAGGATAGCAATAGATCTGCACATTTATGTATCATTATGTATATGTGTTGCACATTTATGTATAATTGTTTTTGGTCCATGAGGTGTGGCTGCTCTACCTGTACTACTTTGGCTTCAAACACTTCTCACTTCGCACTGCTGCAACCCCACAAAACGTGAAAGACACTGTTATACTTGTCCCTGACTCCTGAGATCTGCCATAGTATGAAATTCACATTCATTCTGCTCTTCCTTCTGCTGTTGTTTTCATAAAATGGGTTTCACAACAGCATTCGTTGTGTTCATCCTCATTTCCCTGCCGTAGTCTTTAATGGCCGTTATGTGGACCCAGGGTTTAATTGTAGAGAGCGAAAGGGCCATCCATCACAGGCTTCTTTACAACATTTCTTCTATAGTGTCATCTCCAAGCCACCGGCAGCTTTGTTTTATAAGTGAAACCCATTAACAGCAGCGCTCCATAAAATTCTTGTTAAAACGGAGAGATCTAAAGAGGCAGCGTTAAAATAACAGCCCAATCTCCTCAGCAACCACATTGTGTGTGTGTGTGTGTGTGTGTGTGTGTGTGTGAGTGGGGGGGGGGGGGGGTGAAGATGCGTGAAGTTCCCTTTCTCTGAACTTCACGCATCTGTTGAGGTTGTTAACAACAACAAAATTCATTCCACATTCTACATTTTTTTTTTTTTTTGCCTCACCCACTCTATCTGACCCCACCAGTTTCCTGCACATCAGGTCATAGCACTTTGTATTCCATATGCAATTATGTCTGCAGAGGAGCTCGCCACTGTTGCTGGCCCAGGGAGCACCCTTAACCTTGAAATTAAGAGTGAGGAACTCTTCTGTTCTGGAGTGTAGAAAAAGATAGCAAGGAAACGCACTTTCTAGCTCAGGGGTGTCAAACTCAGTTCCTGGAGGGCCAGAGTCCTAAAGAGTTTAATTCCAACCCCGTTTCAACACACATACCTGTAGTTTTAAAATAAGCATGAAGGACTTGATTAGCTAGATCAGGTGCATTTGACTAAGGTTGAATCTACCTTGTACCTTTAACACTAGAACCGCCAGGGGTTGCTGTATACCTAAAACTGCCA
The DNA here is from genome assembly GCA_039654765.1 of Mylopharyngodon piceus. NCBI lineage: Eukaryota > Metazoa > Chordata > Actinopteri > Cypriniformes > Xenocyprididae > Mylopharyngodon > Mylopharyngodon piceus. Next base: position 11,090,619 of record CM077450.1, read on the forward strand.
TGCGGGTAAATTTTACCCGCGCACATTACACCTGTTTTTATATGGCTAATGAACATATTATTTCACTGTATTATGTCACTATCTTCACAAAGAAGTGTCTAGAGTCATGAAATGATTATGTCTAGTCATCAACTATATTTTTGCCCAGTTGTTTTATGTTCAAGGCTTTTTTTATGCAGGCTACACTAATCACTTTTCATAACAGTCAATATAAGCTAAACAAGTCTGCACTGACAACGAGAATTAGAAGGAAGTAAATACATATTTGGGTGGTGTAATATTATAATTAATCATATATTAACATAACCCATGTTATTTAAATTACTAAAATAGCCTATAGACAATAATGAACAATAATAATTCACCACACTGCATAGGTTGTATGATGCGATGACAAATTCAAGCGCGCAGCTTCACCTAATTAATTATTAATTTGTTTAGTTATATTTATAATTTGAATAAGAGAACAACACCAGTAAACTTCAATCCTGTCCTGAAGAACAGACTCAGTCAATCTAATTTTTCTCGGAGTCTCTGGATCGCTGTCAGATGAGCCGTCAGATGCTGAGCCGACCCAGGACGCATCACTGATCTCACCACCATCAGACTCTCCATCACTCATGGCATTTAGGGCTTCTAATACCTCCATAAATCGCCGCCTTTTACTCATTGTGACTTTATTTATGAAACTGATAACCGCTAATTCAGTGAGTGAAAGGCGCTGCCTAGCAATGTACAATGTTTAAACATAAGGGGCGTGAAAATGACAGCGCGAAAATACAGGCATTATATAGCGGGTAAATTTGACCCGCGCAGCGCTTATAGGTATAAATGCCCCGTTTTTTTGATCTGGTTTTATCTAAACAATTTTTAACACCAAGGGATTGTAAATTACACAATTTTAGTAAAAGTCAATGACTGGGAGACTTGAATGTTTTATTGAAAACCTGTTATGTACATTTGAAAAACAGCCACAGGTAAAATTTACCCCGTGGCAGTTCTAGTGTTAAAAGGTACAATGTTTGCACATTTGTCTGAGAGTGTAAGTGCCTGTTAAATGTCTTAGGTTATGACTGTAACACTGGTTCCCTGAGGGAATCCCTGAGGGGAATGAGACGCAGTGTCATGGAAGTAACGCTATGGGGACGCCCTCATCATTGCCAGTGTCTGAACATGTCTAACAAACATGCCAATCTTATTGGCAGACAGCAGTCCATGATGTCACAAACGGAGCAACCGTGAGTATGAGGGCGCCTGCAAAATACGTCATCAACTCTTGTCTGAAGGAGACATGCAGGCAAATGTTGTGTTTTCTTCCCCTTCTCAGGGAACCAGGGTTACAGTTGTTACCTGAGATGTTTCCTTTCGAAGTGGACCATAGTGGGCACAGAATAACCTGACTCTACAAATCAATCAATCAATCAATCAATCAAGGTGCATCAAAAGGTGCGCAAAAAAATGTGCCTCATACCCTTGGATTTACAGACAAAGCTAGTCCCAGACTAAAATGCATTTTTGAGCCGTTTTAACTGAAAGCAACTTGCACTGACAAATCTTAAAATATGTCAGTACCATTGTTTTGTCTCAAGGTGCACACATGTTTTTCTAAGGCACATTTATAAAACCTACTTAAATGCCCTAATTGAACTAAGGCCTAATACTGGCTTAATCTAAGCCCTGTCTGAAACCGGGCCATAGACTGCTTAGTGGAGCTACTCCCTAAGCTTAACTTCTATAATAGCCAGAGAAGGTGTTTCTGCTTCCATGATCTGTTGTAAGAGATGTCCCGGCCTTTACAACCTTCCTCCCTCCCTTGCAGGGCAGGTGAAAAACCTCAATGCCTCAAGAGCAAACAAAGCTGTCAAATGCCTTGACAAAGCCCTTAGGGAGTAACTTATTCAAGGAAGTAGCTCGCCTACAACCAGGGATGGGGAGTAACGGAATACATTTAACTTAGTTATGTAAAAAGTACAAAATATGAATAACTGTATTTCATTAGTTACATCCGATAAGTATTTTAGATTACCAAAGTGATTACTTTGAATTTTAATGTAATTTATTTCATTTAAAGTCAAGTCAAGTCACCTTTATTTATATAGCACTTTTTACAATGTAGATTGTGTCAAAGCAGCTTTACATTGATAACTGATACATTATTTGGCTGCACAGCAGCTCTTAAAGAATAGTGTCAATGCAGGCAGATCAAAGCACTGTTGAATATCAAATGTCAAGTCAAATGTCAAGTGTCCCCAACTAAGCAAGCCAAAGGCGACAGCGGCAAGGAACCCAAACTCTATCAGGTGACATCAGGTGGCAGACAAGTGGCAAATAGGTGTTTAAATGGAGAAAAAAAACCTTGTGAGAAACCACGCTTAGTCGGGGGGCCAGTTCTCCTCTGGCCAACAGTGCTTTGTTACGATTCAGGTTGCCATCGTAAGTCCAATAGGATCGCAACATTCAAAGTATTTATTCCAGTTCCATCCAATCGAGGATCGTATTCATCACGCCGGTATGGCCCTCACAGTGGATGATCTAGCTGACTCAATCTCTGCTGATACTTCAGGGCTGCGTTGTGGTCGTGTCAAGGCGCAGGTCCTTGGTCTCACCTGGATACGGCCCGGATCCGGTTGACTACGGTGAACCTCGGGATAACCAGAAAGACTAATATTAGCGTAGATGCCATTCTTCTTCTGATGTAACGAGTACATCAGGTGTTATAGGAAGTATAAACATTAAAGTAACTGTAACGGGTAATTAATGAAAACAGCAAGTGGTTATTCTCTGACTCTGACACTGCAAAAGCATCCTAAGCTACAGTTCTGTACAGTTCTCATATTCATACCCCTTGCAGAACATGCAACATTTTAATAATTTTAACAGAATAAGAGGGATCATAAAAATTGCATGTTATTTTTATTACTGTCCTGAATAAGCTATTTCATACAGCAGATGTTTACATACACTCCACAAGACAAAATAACTGAATTTATAAAAATTTCCCCATTCAAAAATGTACATAACCTCTTAAGTATCTGTCATTACCTGAATGATCCAAGACCATGTTTTCATGTTTTGTGATAGATTGTGAGTCACATGTTTGTCCTGACCAGTTAAACCGTCCACTGTTCTTCAGGAAAAAAAACCCTCCAGGTCCTGCACATTCTCAGGTTTTCCAGCATCTTCTGCATATTTGACACCTTTCCAACAATGACTTTATGATTTTAAGGTCCATCTTTTCACACTAAGGACAATTGATGGACTCATACACAGCTATTACAAAAGGTGAAAACGTACTGATGCTCAAGAAGGAAACAATGCATTAGGAACAGGGGGTGTAAACTTTAACAGGATGATGATGATGTGTAAATTTTGTTTAATATTTTGTTTAAAGATCATATTTTTTTCTCTTTTAGTACTGCCCTTCAAAAGCTAATACTTCCATGTTTCCCAGAAGACAAAATAATTACAATGTACCCTGTTCATGCAATTCAAAAAGTTTACACATCCCAGCTCATCCCAGTCTTCTCCAGGATCTACTCTGAGACTTATTATGCACTTTAAAGTGCTGCCCTAACAAGAAGAGAGGCCACCCCTACTTGTCCAGGTCCTCACAAGCATAGATCACTTAACAATACCATCACTTGATACTTGTACGATACCAGCTATAGGGGAGTGTAAATTTCTAATTTAAGACCCAAGCATAGTTGGGGAGGATAAATTGGATTAAAGGAATTGCAGTTACTCTGTTTATCACAATTCCATTTATCCTGCTCTACCCCAAAATGTTTCATGAGAGCAACATAAGATAGGGAGCATGTTCCAAGTGCTCAGACCTTTTGTGCTTATCATCTTCAAGGCTATCACTATAGCTGCTTCTCCAGGGGGAGTCCTCTATCCAAGGAAGGAGGAAAATGAAGGCAACATTATTTAACCTTTTGCCCAGTAATGTTATTTCCCAGACTCCAGCAAGGAAGCTGCAGGGGAGCTCAGCTCTTCTTACGGACCTCATAGCAACTGGGGGAGAGCCACTCACACCCTGCTTTGATTAAGGAAGGGAGCCTCTCAAGAGCTAAAATCTTAGCCTTCAATATTAATACTCCTCAAAGCGGAAGCCTGCTTCCCTAAAAAGGGGGGAAAACAAAAAGCAGGGTATTATTCTGTGTGCCCCAAGGAAGCCACAGGGGAGCTCAGGCCCTACTTAAAGGTAGGTATCCCTTCTTCAAGACCCAGAAATTTTTAGATGGGGAGGAAGGTAAACGACACAGGAAGTTATATGGTGCCTATGTCCCATTCATGAAAGTGAAACTGACATGTAGCCAGGTATGATGTCTTATTCCCGGAATTTGTGCTCTGAATTTCACCAATCCAAGTGCACATACACAGCAGTGAGTTTTGAACACACACACACACACACACACACACACACCGTGAACACACACCCGCAGTGGGAAGCCATTTTTTTGCTGCAGTGCCCAGGGAGAGATTGGGCGTTAGGTGCCTTGCTCAAGGGCACCTCAGTTGTGGTTAAGGCAGTGCTGGAAAATAATGGTGGGTTGACACTTTGGGCCCAATTTGGACATTTTCACTTAGGGGTGTACTCACTTTTGTGGCCAGCGGTTTAGACATTAATGGCTGTGTGTTGAGTTATTTTGAGAGTTATGACACTGTTATACAAGCTGTACACTCACTACTTTACATTGTAGCAAAGTGTCATTTCTTCAGTGTTGTCACATGAAAAGATATAATAAAATATTTACAAAAATGTGAGGGGTGTACTCACTTCTGTGAGATACTGTATATAGTATGGACACTATTACCTGGGTTCCTACCCAAGGGTGCCTCTGGGGAGCTTAAATCCTATTTTAAAACCCCCAAAAATATTAGCGGGGAGGACAGCTCATCCCTACTTTAATGAATTACCTCCATCCAAGGAGAGCAACACACTTTCTCTATAGAAATGATAAAAAGGCAGGAAGGATCCTACAATCCCAACCTCCTTACTCCATCCTATAGAAACTTAGAGCAGTCTTTAAAGGTAGCCTACAAAATGCTGTCTTTGTAGACCAGCATTACAGGCCACCAACTTCAAAGAATCATGTAAAAGCAGGGATCAGTTAGGCATTGTCCATTTGCTCTCATTACTTAGGTTGTAACCATCGGAAGCTCTAAGCATCGGGGAGGAAATTGCTATACATGTGCATCCTTTGTCAAGGGGAGCTAACCCCACAGTATTTGTTTAGGGAAGGGTGAGAGAGACATACAGCTCTAGTCTTCAAGCAGCTACAGTAGTCTTCTGCTCCTGTCTCCAAGAACCTCCCAGAGACAAGTCAGAAGGCTTAGAGGAGGCAGAGAGTGTGGACTTGGCCTTACGGGGGATAATTCTCCTGAAAGCAGCGGACTGCACCCTTGCCTCCTTGAATCTCTCCACCACCGTCTTGACGGAGGTGCCAAAGAGACCAGAAGGCAAGATTGGGGCATCCAGAAGGAAAGACTTGTCGTTCTCCTTGAATGTTTTACCAATCATTATTACATATTCGGGTCTTTAGCAACCCAGATATATATCTAACATGGATGGATCTTTTCCTGTCGCGATAATATAAAACTGATATTAGAGTAACAATTACAGAAGAATAAAATAAAGCATATTTTGTTACCTTTTGGAGCTTGGAGGGTTCTGTTTGAGCAGATGTTTTATACCATTATCACTGTCCTCATCAGAGCTCATTTCCTAGTACATTCATCTGGCTCATATTTGCGATCTCAAACATATTCTCAAAACTATAATTTTCAACATCTTCAAAATCACTATTTTGATTGCTGACAGCTTCTTCACCAAATCCACCATCAAGTGACAGTGGCACTAATATTTGATTGTGTTCAGTTCTTGTTCTGCAGTGAATTTCTGAGCTATTTTAAGTTTTGCTGATGATACTTCCTATTCTTTTGTTCCCTTTCGAAAGGGAACTCAACACTGCGTTTGACACGCTTTGGGGAACGTCACCACGTGAACCGGTGTCTGAAAGCAATTATCAAATCTCACCAATCCTATTGGCCGGCGACAGCCTATGACGTCATAATAGACGCGACCCAGAAGTATAAAAGGAGCGCCTAGAGAAGCAGTCAGTATCTTTTTCGTCTTCAGGGACTGCTTTGTTTGATTGCGATTCTTCAAATCTGGTAAGACATTATGTCTAACAAATGTTTCAGGAAGTGTATGGATCCGTGTCCCAGGTTTTTGACAGCTGATGACACACACAATCTGTGCGTTTTCTGTCTGGGAGAGGAGCATGCACGGACAGTGCTTGAGGGCGCTGTCTGTGCAAACTGTGAGCGTCTGCCTATTAGGATGCTCCGCTCTCGTTTGGCCCTCTTCTCGAGAGAAGAGGGGCCGGCATCTGTGCCCGGTGGTTCTGGTCCCGCCCGTGCTGAGGCAGAGCGGCGACTGAAGTCATGGGGCTCACAGATGGAGCTTGCTGAGGAGTTTGAGAGAGGTGTAAATCTCTTGCAACCCCCAGCGGCTGATGAGGGTGAGCTGCTGGATGATGATGATGATGATGTTCTTTCTTTGACATCATCGGATCCAGCAGCGAGTGCTCTTCTGGCTTCAAGCCTGAGAGAGCAGGAGATGGCTGTTGAAGAGGAAGAAGGTGAGCCTTCTGAAACTTCAAGACCCCCCTGCCCCGCGTATGTGGAGCTGCTTGATGTTATGGAGCGCGCTTCTGGCAGGCTGCAGCTGCCATGGGAGCGTGTGAAGAAAGGGACCGCTTGCGGACGGCTCGATGAACGGTTCCTTTCCGACCATAATCCGGTAGCCCCCGTGAGCCTTCCATTCCTTCCCGATCTACATGTTGAGATCGAAAAGGCATGGAAGAACCCATACTCGGCTCGTATTCACCGACATCAGCGAGCTAATTTCACTGATGTTGAGGGAATGAGCCAGCATGGGTATGTGTCGATGCCCCCTATTGACGAGACGTTTGCAAACTATCTCGTCACAGGGCGAGCACCGACACTGAAAGCTCTGGTCCTGCCTTCTAAGCCCCTTAAGATGACATCCCGCTTGAATGGCAGGGCATACGTGGCAGCGGGTCAGGCTGGTGCTGCTTTACACACGATGGCAGTGTTACAAGCTTACCAGGCTGATCTGCTGAAGGATCTGGATCAGGGGCAGGGTCTGTCCCCTGAGGCGGTAGAAGAGCTGTGCCACACCACAGATCTTGCTCTCCAGGCCACTAAACAGACTGCTGCCTCGGTAGGAAGATCGATGGCAGCAATGGTGGCCACGGAGAGGCATCTGTGGTTGAATATGGCCGACATCGGGGAGAAAGAAAAGGGCTTTCTCCTCGATGCGCCAGTTTCGCCCTCTGAACTTTTCGGCACCTCCGTCGAGGCGGTGGTGGGAAAGTTCAGAGAGGCGAAGGCACGCTCGGCAGCGTTTTAAACCTGCATACCGCTCAGATCCGATTCTGGGCCCAGACAGACAGGAGGTCCTGGCCCATCCCGAGTCGAGGTTCGGAGACAGGGCCAGAAGTCCAGCGTCGCCTCTCGGGCACCTCCTCCTCGGAGCAGGTCCCAGAGAAGGCGGGACTCTAGGAAGAAGAAGGATTTGAGGGAGATCAATTACAGACGCCAGCAGCGTCAGTGATTGATTTTCTCTCCATGAGGGTAGTTACATCTGCCCTCTCCTTTCTTCTTCCGCCTCCTGAGTAATGATACAATTTTTTACCCAGGCGCTTCTTACAATCAGGCCAAGGGCTGGGCCCATGATGAAACTTTTCTGATGGCTCGCCTTCTGGCTTGGTAGTAAAGGGGCACTTTCAGGCTTGAAAGAACCATGGATTCCATCCTTGCTATGATGGTAAGTCTCCGTTCTTCGAGCCGCAGGAAGGTGAGCTTGGTCTATATTTATATTTTTAAATATATTGACCTTAGTTTCCTGTATAGTTTTTCCTGGGTGTGTAAAAAAGAGAAGGGGAATTAAGGGCCTGAAGTTCCATTAGGTTGGCTAGAACGATTTATCTCTTTGTGTTGGCAATATGGCCGCCTTTACAGCCACCATATGGTAGAGAACCCCTTGAATTAAGATTCAAGCTTGAGTGAGACAGTGTTAGCTTTCTTTAAGCTCCTGTTCCCTAGGGTTCAGTACACATGTTTCTATCTTTGGTGAAAAGTACCCACCCTTGAAATTGTCTCAGGGTAGTATGAATGAAAAGTGAAGCATTCCCCTGTCTCTCAGGGTTGTTAATGCTCTAGTTCTATTTTGCCCTACACAATGTGAGCCCAATAACTCTATTGCTGCCACAGGTTAGTACCTGTTTCTGTAGTAGTAGGCCTTTTTCGGGCCTCCTTCAGAGCATGGTGACTAAGTTTACTCCCCTTTCTGTATGGGTAAAAAGTATTTTTACTGAGTATATTGCCTGTTGGAATGCATAGCTCAGGTTGAGTTTGCTTAGTGAACCTCACTTTTCAGTTTGGTTCTTATGTAGCTCCCTTTAGAGTTTGAACACTGCCACAAGATGTTTGTTTGTTGTTTGGAGTAGAAGGCTCTTGTTTAGGCCTCCTTCAGAGCACAATAGCTTGTTGTATCACAAGTTTTGTTGGTAGATGTTTAGTCAGAGTTTGCTCACTTAATACTAGCACTGCCACAGGTTTATGCCCGTGATCATTTGAAGTAGTAGGCCGTTTTTGGCCTCTTTCAGAGCATGATGGCGTAATTCCTCTTGCTTAAAGAGTAAAAAGTGTTTTACCGAGTACATTGCCTGTTGGAATGTGTGAATAGAATTAAGCTCAGGTTGAGTTAAATAGTTAACCTCACTGGATAGTTTGGTTCTCATATATGGCTCCCTTAGAGCTTAGACACTGCCACTAGCTGACGCCACGTGTCTTTCTGGAGTCGCAGGCCCTGTTTGGGCCTCCTTCAGAGCATGATGGCGTAAGTTTGTACTCCTCTTGCTTTAAGGGTAAAAAGTGTTTTTACTGAGTACACTGCCTGTTGGAATGTGTGAATAGAGTCAAGCTCAGTTTGAGTTAAATAGTTAACCTCACTGGATAGTTTGGTTCTCATGTATGGCTCCCTTAGAGCTTAGACACTGCCACTAGCTGATGCCACGTGTCTTTCTAGAGTTGCAGGCCCTGTTTGGGCCTCCTTCAGAGCATGATGGCGTAAGTTTGTACTCCTCTTGCTTAAAGAGTAAAAAGAGTACACTGCTTGTTGGAATGTGTTGAGGTAGACTGTTATGTGGGCACTCTACAGTCTTACCTGCTAGTTAAACTCGGTTTCAATCAGAACGAGTTCCCATGTTTTGTGGGCTCTTGCTTTTTCAGCAACTGAGCTGCTTTTAGGTGTGTGGCCTTCACAGGCCGCCCTGTAACCGAATCCCCCACATCTGGGTGTCTTTAGCAGATTAAGCATATAGTTTTCACATGGCTGGCCTTTGCAAGGCTGCGGTGATATATTCTACATTGTGTAGAATTAGTTCATGTTGTAGGTTCTCTGGGAGCCTCCATGATTTTGTGCCTACAGTATAGTTTATCTGTTAGGTTGAGCCTAGTACTCCCCTCGTTTAGAGGGTTGTTCTGCAGACAGTACTTAGCTCCCTAAATCTGGTCAGTGGTTGAAAGCCTCTCTGAGGCCTCCCTGTTGAGAATCAGCCCCTAGGCTGGTTGTACTCCCCTGTGTTGGGTTCCTTTAGAGTGCACAGCCTCCTCAGTGCAAATAATCAAGCGCTGAGTAGATCCTAGGATTGTTTACATTATATGCACTTGCGCGCCGTTTGCCAACAAAACACAGACATCTGATGCAGTTTTACTCACCACCCGCGATCTGCAAATCCAGCGCCGAACTGGGACTTGTTTACAAAACATTCATCACCGAAATTCTGGGAACAAACAAACAAACATACATGTACAACTCTGATGCTGCCCCGGAAAAACAAACTTCATCCACTGTTCCCTTAACGCTGGGTTCTTTGGGAAGCTGAAAAAGGTTATCTTTCCCTCACAACCAAAAACACACTCCTTTGGTGACATTCCCTGCGTCTCAATCAGCTCCCTAGCTCCCTAGGTCGTGAATCAGTATATCGTGAAAATGAATGTGGCCGACTCCCTGATCAGTGCCCTGACTACTGAACTAGGGAGCTGATTGAGATGCACCCATTGTTGAAAAATCTCTTGGCTTCCATATCCCGAACGAAGCGCGTTGATGGGCGTGCTTTTGCTCTTACTCTGGGTGGTGTGTGTGTGTGTGCACGCTTATCAGGGAGAAGTGCCTATACAAGGAATTCCGCCCTTTATTTCGTGATAAAGGGCCATACTCTAAAAAAAAAATCGGCGAGACATGTCTACAACCGGAAGTTGTATATTTGGCGCAGAAATACTCCGTCATACGTCCAACTCGTGTTTTGAAACTTTGGCCATGTTTAGCATGAGAATGCAACTCTTTAACAGTGTAAATAAGTCAGAATGCATGAAATAGCATTAGACCCCCCCTTTAAGCTTTGACATGGCATTCAGCTATAGGTCAACTCATGAAAATGGTTGTTGCCTGACCAATTAATTAACATCTATTTTTGCAATGCTTTGACAAATAAAAACTCATTTGAAATTTTTTTTTTTTTTTTTTTTTTTTGCCAGTGCTGTTCCTAGCTGCTGTGTGCCTATTTTGATGAATATTGGACCAATGGCCTAGGAGGAGTTCAAAAAAGTATGTTTATGAGAAAATTTAAAATTAGATGAAAAAAATGAATACATGTATACAGAAGTAAAATCTGAAAAAAAAAACTTTAGTTCTAGCCCTTGGGCTCTGTGGAACAGTTGAATTTGTTTGCACAGCAGGAAGCGAATCAGTTGTATTATTAATTTCTCCAGTTTGCCTTTGTATTACATTTGCTCATTCACATTTACATCAGTTAACATCATTTCACTCAATTTCTCATTTATGCTTAGTAGTTCCGCCATGCCTCCATCCTCAAGTTCCTCCAGCTCCTTTTGTAGCAGATAACTACTGAGAAGACTGACTAGGGAAAGGTGTGATACATTTGCTTCTATATGAATTTCAAGGAACTGGCTCAGTTCAGTTAATTTTCCTCTTGGCAATGTACACAGCTGTGCAAAGCATTCATCTTTACTGTAGTGTTTCACAGTTTTGCATGTGAACTTTGACTTATCTGACTTGACTCAGCTGCTTCTGGTGGTTGCTGGTTCAATCAGCTCTGCCTTATCACTTTACTCAACTGTTCCACATCCGGGTAGTTAAAGGGAACCCCTGGTATTAAGACTTGTATGGCTTAATATAACGTAAATGATGTGTCTTACTGAAATATGTAGTAGAAAACCCATGAAAGATTTATGTTATTTAAAAAATCCATGACATATTTGGACAATGGGGGGCGCCATTTTGTTTAGGTGCACAGTACGTTCTATGACGATGACGTCAAATGGTTGCACTCTGTCAGCTACTGACGCTACCTTGTGGCTATTTTTACCGCAACACAACTCGGAATATAATATACGATGCCAATTTTCAGTCGATGGGCCACAAGAGAAGCGATGCAAGTCTTCACTGCTTTACTAGCGATAAGGGGAAAAAAGAATGGGAAGTTGTGAAGAATGTGGACGAATAAAACTATGAATAAAAAGACCCACGTCTTTGTTCTCTCCAATTTAGCCCTGATGCCTTTGAGGCTATTTCATCTGTATGTTTTGGTGCAACGGTAACCCAGCAACGCATACAAGTCTTAATACCCGCGGGGTTCCTTTTAAAACATGATCAGCCTTTTCGATTTGAACCAGAGCGCAAAATTAGTGAGAATGAAAACATCGAAGCCGTGCAATGTCTCTGTGGCTATTCGAACTACTGTTGTATGATTGACATGTAAAAATCGTCTGATATGTCACCTGAATGCATTACACACAGTTAAACGTGCTGAGAAGACGCTACTGTTTTTACGCTATCACAGATATCCCGCACATCACAGCGCACACGAGCTTGGAGGCAGTCGGTCTCAATTGAGATGTGTTATGGGCTGCCCTCGTCAGTCTCCATGACAGGTGTGGCATTTGGTTAAAGCCTACACTTATATCCATCAGCAAATGTAAGCTCTTTCAGTAGCTGTGGTCTACTAAAAGCCTCAAAGGCATCAGGGCTAAAGTGGAGAGAATAAAGACGCGGGTCTTTAGGAAGTTTTATTCGTCCACATTCTTCACATCTTCCCATTCTTTTCTCCTCTTCTTATCGCTAGTAAAGCAGTGAAGACTTACATCACTTCTCTTGTTGCCCATCGAGTGAAAATTACAACCAAAATAATAATAAAATAAAGAGGGTTGACTCGTCTGACATCTATCCCAGTGGTGCCTCTAAATTGTAGTACTCCTGAAAAGAAGTATAATAAAATTAAAAGAAGAACACTGATATGATGGCTTCCCGTCTCTGTATTTACTACGAATCAAATTAATAAAAGCATGCATATTACAACAGTTCAGCACATTACATTGTCAACACATATATGACTTCTTTGCATTAGTAATGACTGGCTATAAACACGAACAACTTCAAACATTTTCCATATTCAGTATTTACAACTGCCAGAGTGACACTCAAATCTCATATTCTTTACAAGCAGATTAAGATTTCTGGAATGTACACATAAGCACGGAAACAATATATAACATTTTCATTCATTTTTAACCTTTATCCAAATAACAACATGACATTGATGATGTAAAAATGCAGTTAGTATACAAACCACATTCTCTGTTGAGAATATATTGCTCAGGCTATTGTCTGATGTGTTACACTGAATGACGACACATACGAAATTCACTTGTCAAATATATTCAGTCAAATGTAACGCATAACTCACAGTTAACAGACATCACCGTGGATTAAATGACCACATATGTAAGTTGAAGATAATTCATAACGCTGAAACAATATCATCAACTCTTATAGATTCGAATTGCATTGCTATTTTAACCATTCATTACATATAGCAGACTTTTGCGATGATGTCATGATGCAGATATGCCAAATGAAAATAATTAATTCACTAAATGCACATAACACTCTTTTTTCTCATAAAGCACAAATAAGAAATTAAACAATATTTAGCAGTATTAGAAAAATAACATTTAACAATGTTATAATGAATTCGAAGAAACTGTACAACATAAACATAACTTGTATTCAATATATCACACTGACTCTCATATTTGAAGTGAATCAAACTGATGCTCTTAGTGTTTCATGTGATTGACTGATCTCTGCAAATGCCACAAATTTTAGCTGCATACACTCCAAATTTAAAGGGATAGTTCACCCAAAAATGAAAATTATCCCATGATTTACTCACCCTCAAGCCATCCTAGGTGTATATGACTATCTTCTTTCAGACGAACACAATCAGAGATATATTTAAAAATATCCTTAGTCCTCCAAGGTTTATAATGATTGTGAATGGGGGGCCATGTTTAAAAAAAAAATTAAAAAAAATGCATCCATCCATAATCAAAGTAATTCATACGGCTCCAGGGGGTTAATAAAGGCCTTTTGAAGCGAAGGGATGCGTTTTTGTATGAAAAATATCCATATTTAAAACTTTATAAATTCAAATAACTAGCTTCCTGCGGACGACCGTACACATACTGCGCAAGTTGATTTGTGCGGAAGAGCAGCCTTTGACCCGACACAATGATGCACTGATGAACAGGGCACAGGGGAGAGAGCAAAACAAAACACCGGTCACAAATTAGAAGTCTAAAATGAGATATTTTAAAGAGAAATGTCGGAGGATTTCGATATAAGAGAAGAGGAGCTTATGTTGCATAACCCTATTTGTTTGAACCGTGAGAGGCGTCTAAGCTTACGCTACTACTACATCCTGTGTCATACATCGTGTCAGTGGGTTACTTATTTTGCGCAAGTCAACTTGCGCAGTATGCATACAGTCTTCTGCCGGAAGCTAGTTATTTGAATTTATAGTTTTAAATATGGATATTTTTCTTACAAAAACACATCTTTTCACTTTTCACTTCTTTCACTTCAAAAGGCCTTTATTAACCTGTTGAACCTGATCTAAACCAGGTTGGATTTGTTTGGTTTTGTCAACTATTAATTACTCTGAAACTCAAATTTTGTTCAACTAATTCTGTGTAACAGGCCACTGGTTAGGTGATGCTGTGTTTACTAGCATACCGTTACAGATTTTGAAAGCAAAAGATTAGGTTTACAGCTTACTGTTAATTTACCCAGTTAAGCTGCTAAACCTGCTTGCTGGAATAACCCCTTGGTGTTAAGATTTTAGAGTTTAATAAAATTGTTCTCTCTCGGGTAAGCAGAATGATTTGGGGGTTGAAGAGTTACAAGCCCCCTGTCCTAGGCCAAGTAGTGTAGGACTGATAAGACTAATAGTCTTCTTTTGAGGACCCTGCTCTTTTCTCTCCTTATTAGTCATTTATCACACCTGCCAGCCTTTCTGAACCATAATTACTCTGGCCTTATCCTCTTTGTGCTGTCATGTCTGAGAGAAAGAGGGAGTGGGGGGGAGAGAGAGAGAGAGAGAGAGAGAGAGAGAGAGAGAGAGAGAGAGAGAGAGAGAGAGGAAAAGAGACAGACAACCATTAGAGAACAGACGAGAGGTGCTACATTACTAAGTCACACTGATGAGCTTGCAGCATAAAGCAGCATGAAAACCATACAGATATTCATAATCCAACAGATGTGGCTCTCATTTTGCATATTTTTTCAGATGATAGAAGCGGGTAGGACCCATTTTGTGCACAGAAGTACACAGAAGTACAATCTACAGACTATGCCTATTGTGTCACTAATAGGAACTGGGTCTGTCATGTTGAGAGGTGACAAATATTTGACAGTAAAAATGAATTTCTAAAATGACATGTTTAGGACATTAAATATAAGGTTTAAACACAAGTTATGGTTAGTGTTATGGTTTATAGAAGTGCAAAAGTATTGACTGTTCAAACAGGTTTCAAGAACTTTTGGCAGATTGGTTGAACAAACAAATTATTTAAGCTTTTGTTTGAACTTCCTGATCAGCCTTACATAGCAACTTATCAGCCTATACCAATGGCTTCTTACATATCTCTCATATGCATATACATATTTTAGCTATGACCAGGAACAATGATGCATTATCATCATCATCATCATCATTAGGGCCCGAGCACCGATTGTGTGAGGACCCTATTGTAATTGCGCTGTCTATTATTCTTCTTCTCCGAAATGAATCGCATTTTTGAGGGCCTAAACATGCTTGAAAACTCATGAAACTTTGCACACGTGTCAGAAGTGGTGAAAATTAACGTCTGATATGGGTTTCCGAATTAGGTGTGGCAAAATGGCTCGATAGCGCAACCTACAAAATTTCAATTAAGCACCTTTCGCGCTAACTCGTGGACTTTTATGTTGAAATGTATTCTCTGTTCTCATTGTTTCTGTGCTCCCTTCCTGTGTTTGGTTTCTGTTTCTCCTTGTTGTCATATTAGACTCACCTGCAATTAATTATCTTTGATTTCCTTGAGTATTTAAGCTCTTATGTTTCAGTAGTGTTTTGGTTAGTCGTTGATGGTGTTCATGTGTTCGGTCAAGGGTGCTTGGATGTTCTTGTTTTCTTTGTGTGTTCTTTGGAACCTTCTTTGTGTTCTTTCGCCCTGGCCTCATCCTTGCACACCCATTACAGAAACGACATGAGGGTGAGTACTTAATGACAGAAATTTCATTTTTGGGTGAACCAACCCTTTAATATAAAATGATAACAAATGATAACATTTCGCTCTGTTCTGTGTGACATT